>LOJH01014421.1:0-24144 GCA_001685095.1 Ellobius talpinus | reverse complement strand
AGGGTATGTGTTTTGGACATCATTCCTTCTATCCTGGCAGGAACCAGAGACTCCTCAAGTTGAAGAGTTAGCAATGCAGCAAAACAAAGCCGCTGAGACCTGAGGTGCTGATTGCCAAGAGAAAAGGAGGCGAGGTGCGGTAGAACAGCATGGTCACCTGGCAGTGTCCTTAGTTGTCACAGTCTGGAGGCCGAGCATGGGGACAACAGCAGGCTTATGGGAGCCAGAAGCCGGGGCGCATCTATGCCACTGTCAGGCTGAGGCGGGGAAGGGAGCATCAGGAAGCAGCAGGATAACGGAAGTGATGTCACTGACATGTGTCTGCCACACCTGCTTTGTCTTTCCTGCCACACTGCCCCCCCCACTTCTTCAGAGTCCAGACGGCACTGGGACTTGCAGCTGTGTGCTAGGCTGTACAGTGACTGTTGTCGTATTTTTATCTTTACTAAAATAAGATGTCTGAAAACTTCTTGGCTAAATTTTCTTTACCTCTATGCTTGCTCAGTCGGAAAAGTATTATCCCAAGAATGGGAAATGAGCCTCGTAGTTTGTCTTTGCACTGTTTTATATTTTTAATAAAAACGTTGAAAATAAAAATCTTTAATCACATTTATCCGTTTATGTATGCGTATATGTGTCAGTGGGTAGGTGCATTGTGCCATGGTGCACATTTGGAAGTCAGAGGACAACTTTCAGGAGTCCGTTTTCTCCTTCTACTGTGTGGGTCCTAGGGATGGAACTCAGGTCCTCATAATTGGCTGCAAGCGCCTCTATCTGCTGACTCATATTGTTAGTCCAGAAATGAATTTCTAAAGATGATGTTAGTATTCCACAGATAGCTAAGAAAGAGGTACCAAGAGTGGAGCCTCTATGTGGGCTGTTGGTGTGACGTCCTGCTCCACTTTATTCAAAGCTCTGTAGGGTCAAGTGAACCGAATTTTGTTATGGCCTTCCTGATAAAACTTATGATTTGTCCATGTTCTAAGATGGGGACATACCAAGAAGGAAAACAATAGCAACAGAAGTAAATTAGGAAGGGAAAGAGGTGGAGGAATCAAAATGCTATACAAATCCTTACGCTTTCTGCTTCAAACAAAAAGGAAGCAGGGGGTGGCTGGGTAGCCTCAGTGAGTTCTATTGGCTCATTGGCCATTTGGGTCTTGGTTTTACAGCTTCTAAAGTAATGAAGACCTTACAAGATTCCCATTGGGGTGAAGGGCATGGTGCCTGTGGCTGGTTCAGGGTTCATTGACTTCCTGTGGCTTTCCATTGTAAGGGAGCCACATAGCTTAGGATACACAGGAGAGGTATGCCAACGAAGAAGACAGTGTCAGGCATTCCGCTTGCACATGTGTGTTCCTTAGTAGGTAAATAGACAATGCCCGGTGCCCGTCTCTAGTCTCCTACGGTGTGGCTCACACTTCCTTCCCTCCGCACATCCTTGCAAGTTCCGTGGTGGTGGGAACGCTCGTTCGTACTTGTTTCCTTTCTTTTGTGCTTTTGAGGTGCTGGTGAGACCTTCAGGAATTTGTTCTGGAATAGTGGGCACTAAAGCTGTCCAGTAATTGAGCAGGTACTAGAGGGGAAATGGGTTCTCAAGCCTTCTGAGAGCATTGCCTTGATTTGTCTTTCTGATGGGTAAATTTTACAGGGGGTTACTGGGTAGGACTGGATATGATCCGAGGCAGAAGGCCCTCGATTATGGGACAGGCAGACCTTTTGGTCTACACTTGCCTTTATCTACAGCTTAGTTTTTTTAAATATAGTGGAAAACGGATTCTTTCAGCTCTCAGGTAGAGGGAAATCTTACTGACCGGACAAAAGCTACCGCACTCTGATTTCTCCAGAGCGATTACAAGTGCAGTGGTCAGTCCATCCATGTTCAGAGGGTTGCCGGTGGGCTGCCATTGGTTCTGTGGGAGAAGGGTTCTGTGCCTTGCTCGGCACCTGTTTCAGGGGTTCTCCAAAGTTCATCTCCATAGATTGGTTCTCTCAACTCACTTTTAGTCCAGAAAAGAGGCAGAGACAGTTTGCTGTTGAAGATGTTCAGGTAATGGAGAACATTTCCCCCTTCCCTTGGTAATATTATATATGTTGAAATGCTGGTGTTGATGAGCGGCTGATGGAAAGGGGACTTAACAGGAAACAAACGTACTTTCCATAATAGGATATCATTTCGTAAAATTGAATTTTTGATCATTTAGCCGAATTGCTTAAAAAAAGAATTCATTTGCGCCCGTGTTTTGTTTCTCTAGGCAAGTCATTGTTTCTAAAATGGGCACAGGGATGCAATGTGCTCCCCTGAAGATGCCTGTAAGTGGACCAGTCTGCACAAATGCTCCCTTAGTTGCTTTCCCCTTTGTATATGTAATAAGTCAATTGTAACACCTGTTGGTCACAAATGCTGCCTTTTGAAGCTATGCAGAATGAACCTTGCACCTACTTTCAGCTTTTATTGTTGGGATTTTAGACCCGAAAAGAAGAATCTGGTTTAAAAAAAAAAAGTGGTTGGCTCTGGCACCCCCAGCTCCCAGCTCATTCCTGAAGGTGACTGGCCACCAACTTTCAGTTTTATTTGGTTCTGACGAGGTTTGCAAAACACCTGGTAAAGAACACTATTGTGCAAATAGAGAAGACAGTTAGAGGGTAGAGAAACCTGCCTCTGCACGGAGACAGGTTTTTGTTTCTTTTAGAGGTTTGAAGAGGGTTCATGGGAGAGACACTGGTTTATAGCATCTTTTAGTGGAAGACCGAAGGTTTATTTCATGTGAGTCTTGAATGTATCTCTTCTTGTTACATTTTTAGTAATAGCCGTGTTACCCTGCGGGTTTGTATGTGGTTTTGTTAGATGTGTGTGTTCTCTGGAGTGGGATAGGAGCAGGTATCCTCTCCTGTCTGTGGGGATGCTGCTCTCCTCCAGCTCTCTACTCTCGCTGATCCCTCGCTCTCTGCACCCTCTCATTCTTCGCTGCCTCCAAGCCATTTTCTACCAGCCTCCTGGGAGACATCGGTTTGAGGGCTGTGTCCCTCCTCCCTCCCTCCCCTGTCAGTCTCCTGTGGTCTTACTGCAGACAGGTTATCTCCCTCCTGTCTGAGATCTGAGACTACCCCTCCAGTACTCAGTCTCGGTCACCATAACACTGGGTGTCATACTTCTGAAAAAGAAGTAGGTTTCTCGATCCTATATGTAACCGTTTTCTCTGTTTGTACAAGTAGGGTTATCTGCTCATGGCTTTCTTGTCAGGATACAGCTGGATCTCAGCGCCTCTGCCATACCATGCTGGCCCAGGCCTTTAACACCTATGTCTTAGTGGCTGCCACCTTCCCCCCTTGAGACTCTCCCACTCCTTGGGCCCCTTCAGTCTGTCACAGCTCAGCAGGCTGCAGTAATCCTGTTAACTGCAAGTCAGATGTGTTTCCATTGAGGTCCGGTCTCCCAGCAGTTTCCACCTCAGACTGGTTCCCTGCTCGCCTCTGTCCCCTTGCCCAGGCTCCACTCCAGCCAAACTGGACTCCTGGCTTCCCTGGAACATGTGTGCACTTCTGGACAGCGGCCTTTGCTCTTGCTCCTCTGTTTACTGTGCTTCCTGGGTCTCTCTTCAGGGCGTGTTCTCTGTGAGGTTTCCTGCACACCAGAATGCAGGTCCATAGGTGTCAGAGCACTGCCTTTGTCTCTGTACTTATGACAGCTCTTGGCACGTCCTTGGTCTTTGTTGAGTGGATTAAATAACTTGGTAGTTACCCTTTTTTTTTGAAGTATTAAAATAATGTTAGAAGTTAATTAAACAAAAATAAAATGAACAAGTTTCATTTTACACATATAAGCAGTATCCAAAGAGCATTTATCACTTGGCAAATTGTTCTGTTAACAGAATATGTTCAAATGTTTCAGCGTGCACTGTTTCCAGACCTATCTTACTATAAATGCACATTTAATCCTTGTAGCAACCCAGTCAGGGTGGTGGTGGCATCAGCATGCTGTGGTAAAGTCGCTGAGGATCAGAAGTCACAGCAGCTATTTAGTGGGGAGCAGCAGCTGGAGCCTTTTCAATTAAGGGTTCTTGTTTTTTATTTAAAAACTATCATAAAATGGCAAAAAAAAGATTTTATTTAAAAGCCTGAAAAAACAGGCTCTGGCTAATTTTGGTTTTAGTCCACCTTTTGTTTCCATTTTTGAAAACATAAAGTAAATGGTTAATGTTAAAATCCCTGACAATGTCAAAGCAACAAGTTTTATTTCTCTCACCTGTGGAGGAAGTGGCCTCCACCCAGCTTGAATGAATTAGGAGGGAAGTGATTTTTTCAAGTGATAAAAAGAAATAGAATTCCATGCTCTTCCCACAGGAGGGGCTCAACAATCGGGAGAGAGGCGTGAGACCATATGTTGGTTTGCAAAAGGATATAACTCGTAAAGATGTTTCCTTTGATGCCCGTGATGAACATGGATGTGTTTCCCTTCTAGAGTGTCCTGATTAAATTAAGCAATTAAGAGCAGGGCTAAAGGATCTAAATATAGAGAGCAAGTTCACATTGTCCTGCTCCGGGTACAGCTGCACGCCCCACAGATGTGGCCGCTCTTACAAACAGCACCTGCACATTCAGAGAAACAGACAAGCGCATTCTGAAAGATGCTAGGCAGCGGGAGCTGGCAGGGAAGGGAGGATTTTCCTCTTGTGCTCAAATCCCTTTGCATCTGTGGGCTTGCTGTTTGAATGACTTGTTTTTTAAAACCTGATTCATAAACTTTTTTCTTGCTTGCTCTTTTTTGGAGGAGGGACAGTGTATCCCCTGGTTGGCTTGGAACTTGCCAGGGAGATCAGGCTGGCCTTGAACTCACAGAGATTCTGCCTCTGTCTGCTTCCGCACATTGGCACATTGGGATTAAAGCTGTGCACCACCAAACCCGCCTGCTAACTGGACTTTTGTATCAATCAGTGCAGGCTAAGGTGTAGGTCAAACTGTTAGTAAAATTAAGACAGTCATAGATGTGAGAGGGTCTGTGAGATACGCCACTGTCCCCCAGGCTCAGGTAATGGCACTGCTTCTGTTAGTGGTCGGCAGGCATCCCTGGGCACCAGCGGGTATTGTTCCGTTTAGCCTTCTCTGCAGGCTCTGTAAAGCTGCTGTTCAAGACAAGGATTCACAGAGAATAGCAACTTGGTCTGTTTGTTGTTGTTGCAGAGATGACTGAGGGTCTTGCTCTCCTGCACTTCAGGAGTGAGGACCCTGGTGAGATTCTTCAGGGGAGGTTGTGGGGACCTGGATCTGCCCAAGGTCCCTTCAAGCTGATTGAAGAACAAGCACCCAGTAGGGTTTAGGGGAAATGTCGAGAAGAAAAACCAAGTGTGGTGGTTGACGTTGGGGCCAGTAAGGAAACTGAAATGGCATCAATTTCCTTGTTCTAAGGAGGTTAAAAATAATAATAAAAATAAAAAGATCCTGCTGCTTAGGGAATCAGAGTGAAATGAGCCAGCACCCGCTTGGGCCACCATGTGTTGGAATAGGATTTGTGTCTGCAGAGCGTGAGGTGGAGAATGACACATACCTGATCATCTGAATGTATAAACTGCAGTTGTATCCCGAGAAGCCCTATTGTGACATCCATAGATTCTTTGATTCTTTTTCATCCAGGGGGCACTGCTTTTGAAGTTATTTACAGTGGCACAGCCCTGGGTAGGTTTGTAAGTGGTAATCTGGAGTTCACACTCTTGCTGATTTCTGGGTCTTCCTCCTAATCAACACTGTTCAGAGGCCATATGGCATCGCTGGCCTTAGCCAGTGCCGAGACTGGAAAGGGCTGTTAACGCTGACACCTTCAAGGCACCTGGTGCAGCTGAGCTCTGCCTCCGGGGCTCGTTTTTCTTTCACTGCCTGCCACCTCTACCCCACTGGGGAAACGCCAATTCTGGAAAGATACATTGTTTTTTAATGAAAACTAGATATTCTACCTGGTCAGTCCCATGAGTGCCTAGCACCAGTGAACTCTGAGCGTCTTCATATTTTCTTACATAGGAATTTTGTAAAATATTTTTTCCTGGTACTTGAATATGAGTTCATTTTAGCCTAACTTTCTGGCAATGAAATAAAGTCTTTAAAACATACGTGGGGGCAGGGGCAGAGAAGGGGCTCAGTAGGTAAAGGTGCTCACTGTGGAGCCTGGCAGCCAGAGCCCCAACCCATGGCGGGAGGAGGGAACCGACTCCTAGCTAAAAGTTGTTCTCTGACCTCTGCACTAGCACAGTGGCACGTGCGTGTACACACACCATAAATAAATGTAACTTTAACAAATAGAAGAAATATTGAGAGGTTGTATAACCTCCAATTTCCTCTTTTTAAGATTTTATTGTTTTCTTTTTGTTTGTGAGTGTGTGTTTTGTTGTTTTGTTTTTCTGAGACAGGGTTTCTCTGTGTAGCTTTGGAGCCTTTCCTGGAACTTGCTCTGTAGGCCAGGCTAACTTTGAATGCACAGAGATCCACCTGCCTCTGCCTCCCAAGTGCTGGGATTAAACATGTGCGCTACCACTGCCCGGCCCAGTTTTCTCCTGTTCTGGGATTTTTCTTTCTTATTTTGGTTGGCAGAAAGTCTTACCTACCTGTGTTTGACCCTCGCTTTGACGGGGAATGCTAAGAGCTTAAGTTGGAGCAATGAGCTGGTAGCACGCCTGTGCCTGCCCACAGAGTGGACCCCTCTGATCACATGCAGCCAGATCATAGCATTTCAGTTAAGAGTTCTTTTCTGAGACTAGTGAGGCCCGCCTTCATTTTTATGTTCATGTAATGACATTGAATTGTGTAGCAAATTTAACTTGTCTTTTCTCCTGCCTGCCTTACTTATGAGAGTATAAACCTTCCCCACCTGACAGCTTTCTTCTGCTTGTTGGAGGAGGGGGATAAATATGCCAAACTTTCCCAGACTTTAATATACTTCACCCTTTTTTGAGATACTACGTAGCCTTATTTCAAACTCAGTATGTAGACTGGCTGGGTTTGCCCTTAGAGATTCACATACTTAGGCCTGCAAGGGTGCTGAGATGAAAGGGGTGCATCCCTCTGCCCCAGCATTGCTTTGGCCCCTTTAATCCCTCTGGGGCCCCAGCTCCAACCTGAAGAACAGCCCACAGTCAGGGCGGAGCTTCTGCCACCCTCCGTTTATCTTCTCTGGAAAACTCCCTGACAGTTAGGCCCAGAGGTGTGGATAGCTAATTTAGGTACTTCTTAACACAATCAAGTTGATAATCAAGATTGATTTACCAAAGCCAGTGTGTCTCTCTTTGTCAGGCGATGGGGGTGTGGCCATTCCTGGGAAGTCCTTGTGTGTGACCATTCCATGCGAGTTCTGCTTTCTGGCTTCTAAAGTAAGAAACTTGACGTTGTTGAAAGTTTTGAGCTCTTTGGTCTTCTGAATTCTGGTTAATCCAATAGCCTAATTTCATGTAGGCCTAATGATTATAACCATATTTTTTGACTGCCCCATCTTATTCTTACCAAAAAACCTCAATGTACTTTACTGAATTATAGGGTTTTTCTTATGTTTTATAATATATTGCTGTCTGTAAGCTTATGAAAAGGAAAATATCCTTACAGCTGTTGTCTTCTGACCCTGCAGCATTTAGTCTTTTGTTAGCGTGTTGTTTCTGCGAGTGTGAGGAATTAAATATTTTTAAATCCATTTTAGAATAATGAAAGTTTCATTATAGACCCTGGTGTGCTCGTCTTTGTCTCCTCATTCTTAGATACGTGTTTCAGAGGAAGCAAGAATTCCCCTCCTCAGGCCATGGATTGGATACTAGGGTAGGTTAGCTGCACCTTTCTCTGATGGCTGGTTCCCCCTGAGGACTTTAGACCAGTGGTTCTCAACCTGTGGTTCTAACCCCTGAGCGAATGACCCTTTCACAGGAGATGGTCAGAAAACACAGACACTTACATTACAACTCATAATGGTAGCAAAATTAGAGTTATGACATAGCAGTGAAATAGCTTTATGCCTGGAGTCACCACAACATGAGGGACTGTCTTAAAGGGTCGCAGCATTAGAAAGGTTGAGAGCCACTGGTCTATACAGTGTATCTCTCAGGCGTGTTTGCTGCTGTGGTGTCCAGAAACTAGAACAAGATGGTTTTCTATATTAAAAATAACAAATGACACAGGCCTATAAGCCTCTCCGCAGGTCTTATTATTCTGTGTGTCCTTGGGTTTAGTCCATTTGTGTAAAATGGTGGCCATGATGTAGTCTGGAAACAGACCCCAGTTGATTTATTTATGGAGTTACTAGAAAATACTTTCCTTAAAAATGTAGATCAAGCAAAATCTTTTTAAAGTTTTTTTCTTGAATAATCTACCCAGCTGTTAGGCAGTTTCAAAGTAAAGTTAATTAATACCCTGTGCTTTTGTTTGGCTCGGTCCTCTTGATCGTTAGGCCCTGATACTGTGCCATTAGTTAGGAGCGAAGGAATGAATGGATCAGAGGGTGAGAAGTGGGGGAGGAGTGGGCGGCCTGCCTCCTGCATAGCTGAGCACTTACTGGTCAGTAACTTTTTAAAGGTAGTGTGAGCCTTCGATTTTATTTTTCTCAGTCACTTTCTGGCACTATCTTACTAGGATATTTAATTACTCCCCCAGGACATGTGGAATCATGCTTTTGTCTAGTTCCCACACCAGGGTCAGGCCTGCACCAGTCCTTACTTGTCTCTTTTCTTTCCTCTTAGAAGGCCCACCAGGCTTTCCTCCTTGTGGAGGTGGACTCCAGGGCACGGAGGAAACCCGAAAATCTGCGTAAACTGCACATCTTCCTGTGCTGCTCACACCATGGGTTACTTACAGCGCCTCACTCAGTAGGGCCGCTGGGTAAAGGGTTCTGCTCTGTTGTTTAAGGAAAGTGGAAATGTTGCATGCCGGTGCAGTTTAAGAATGAATGTGTGCATATATGCATGATGTGTGTGTATGTGGACACACGGCACATGGTGCGTGCATGGAAGTCAGAGGACATCTGTGTGGGGTCTGTTTTCTTCTGCCTTTACATGAGTTGCAGGGACTAAACTCGATTGCCAGGACTGGGGGCCAGTACTTTTACTCAGAGAGCCATCTTGCCTGCCCAAGGTCCATTTTCTTAAAATGTCAGCTGTTGGTTGAAGCCACAGATAGAGAACTCATTGCTGTGGAGGGTTAACTCTGTCTCCAGGTACAAGCTCGTATGCTAGAACTTTCTGACAGAGTTCAAGGCATTGAACATGGAGACTGCGGTTGGCTGATGTTTACACAGTTGGGTAATTACGTTTCTTTACTGGATGAGCTGGAGATAAGGAAACTGCATTGAACAATTGGCTGATTCTGCTTCCTCTAATACAAAGCAAATTATGCAACAATCAAGAGTAGTTTAAATTCCACCCCTTTAATGATAAAGAATATCCCATAAATTTCAAAGTTAGCCATTGAAAAAATGAATATTCTAATGTCTGACTTGGCTACCAGTCAGCGGTACTAATTGAAATCCTTCTTGTGACGGAGAGTTTATTAGAGAAGTTCTGAATTGAGAACCGTTTGTAAAAAAAGTTATCCTTTTGTTATTTCTGGAGCTGGGTCACACTAACAATCCAGTTGTGTGGGGGTGGGGGGATGCATGTAAGTGTGCTGAAACCCACCGAGGCTTGAGGCCAGAGACACGGATCCCCTGGAGCTGGAGTTGTCAGTTGTGAGCCATTGGCTGTGGGTGTTAGGAACCAAACTCTGGGTTGTGCAAAAATAATACCAGCTCTTAACTGCTGAGCCATGTCTCCTGCTCCTCACCTCATCCGACTTCTGAGTGCATAACACCAGGCAGCTTCAGCTCCTGAAGTGTGTGTGTGTGTTTCTGTTGTTGTTTAATTGGCAAACATTTGCATAATGAAGTTTCAAAACCTTTTTGTTTTATAATTTTTTCAGTAAAGACTGCTTGGAAAGTTTGGGGACGCCCCCGCCCCGTTGCTGCCTGGGGTACTTGTACAGTACGCTCTCCATAGCCCATAGTTTGCTCTCAGAGTGAGTGCTGTCTGTTTTTCAGCAGGGGCTGTGGGCAGAGCTGATACAGTCCACACAGTGGATATGTGTAAAGTTAATTATTTTCTGGTTATAAATAATTCTGATGAAAATCTTGGTGTGAAATTTTTTCCCCTTTCCAGTTTAAAATATTCTCTGCTAGTAAATGCAAACTTCTGATGAGGTAGCTGAGCCGCTGGCTGGGGGTGTTCCTCACTGAATGATTTTGGGTTTTTTTGTTTTGTTTTCTTGGTCAGTGTGAAATGTTTGTGTTTTCTCAGGAGGGAAGGAAACCTCTGTATGCTGACTCATGTTTTTATGTTACCCTTTAAATTGATAAGCCACTTAGCTTCAGACATAAGCCAAGGCAGGAAGTACAAAAAGGGACAGAAAAAATCTGGTTGTGTGGCTGCATCTGTAGAACTCATTTTTGAGTTCTTCATGTGAGCTGAATTCCCTGTTGGACATGGACCTGGAAAAGCCTTAACTCTCAGAAGCCTAAGTTGTCAGTATGTATTTTTTTATGGCTATCATGTGCATATTCCAGGGTTTGTGATCTTTTTAGTTTAATTATTGTAAGTGTCATCCAGACCTTGACTGGCCGGGTGACCACTGCGTTGCTCCCTTTGTGCTGTGTGCAGAGACCCTGCTTTCTTGAAGGTACTACCTTCCCTGTGAATCTGAGTCACTTCCCGCCGTCCACAGGCTAAGACACAGAAGATGCAGGCGGTACTATCCTCCCCAGTCTTGCTGCTGCTGCTGCTTTGGCTGTTGTCACCTCTGCATGGGTTGACCCCTTAGGGTTCCTATCCCATGTCTGAGTATGGAGATTTAGGACCGGGGTTTAACAACCTGTGCAGTAGGGGTTCAGACCTCGGTTTTGTCTCTCACAGATAGACATGGAGTATGGAACAAAACATGTAATTTTTCACAATTTTACTTCTTCATGTCTAAAGTGAAGAAAATGGAAGCCTTTTCAGAGTTTGTTGGTAAGATTAGAGTGGGTGATCGGAAGCACTCAGGACATCCCTTGTACTTTGCAGAGGTCTACATATCATTCCCGGACTGACTGCTGAGGCTTCCTCTTTGGAAGAACTTCCTGGAGTTAATTCTTCACTCCTTTTCATCTTTTCTATTCTGTAGTGAATTTTGGCAGTACCATAGCCGGTGACACCCCAGACCAAGACTGACAGTTGGAGGACTTCCTCCTATGCAGCATCTTGCTGCTGCATTCTCAAAAGGAAGAAGTTGGGGATTCTCTGGGAGAGTTCTGAGGCTTCATTCCTGTGGCCCAACCCCCTCCTAGAGGCCATGCCCAATACTATAAGGAGTTAGGACACACACGCAAGTATCAGCCTTGCTTGTGTGTTTGACAACTGTTACCACATGGTGCTGTTATCCTAGGTCAGCATTCCTTCTGGGTGAGGCCTGGAGTGGCCGAAGAGGGCAGCGCAGTCCTGTGGAGTTGGCCCTGGATCAGCCATCTGCTCTGTGGAGTTACTTAGATGTTTGCATTCTGGTTCTTCCCTTAAATGTCCGAGTTCCTTCAGGGTGTTGGTCACCACCCACCCCCTCTGCCCTAGTTCCAGGCACTTGGGATAACTGTTTTGGGGGAATAAAGATCCAGAATGGTGGTTCTTAGGCAGTCCCCCTTCACCCCAACACACTCACTTCATATGGTAAACACTCATCAGAAAACAACCCTCAAGTGATTTTGAGTTAAATAAGCCCTCCTATTTGAAAGTCAGTGGTTAAAATATTAAAAATCTTTTTGGGGAATAAAAGAAAAGAGCTGGAAGAAATTCAGGGTCTCTCTAACTTGCTTCTGGAGGTCTTTCCAGTTCTGGGGGCGTGGTGCTCCCCATGCTTTACTGAAGAGTGAATTACCATATCAATAGGTGCGTCCTAACTGCCTGTGACTTCTGCTAAGGGCCTAACTTTGTTTTCTCTTTCATTTCCTATTAAAAGAAAACTTCAAAATAACTAGTAAATTAGGGCTAAGCTCTGGTGAAAGGACAAGTCGCTCTCTGTTGGGTGAGGTTGAGCCTTTACCCTTGGAGAGCTAAGGGAATGTGCAATCTCTTCATCTTAGTGTAAGTTCTTCTGGAGCCCGGTCATCCAACATTTGATGAGAATCTGTCCTGTGCCAGGTACACTGTACCAGGTACCGCGCTGTGCTCATGATACGGAGTGGCCAGGTCATTTCCTCTAGTAAGGAGACGGAGTGCACACCATCCCAGTTCTCTCCAGTTACCGTTCATGATCAGTATTGGTTTAAGACTGAGGATCAGGAAGATTGTCCCTAATTTGTTCCTGCTATTGGTTATTTATGATTTTTTTCTAAGAGATTATACAATTTTATTAGTGTTTTGGTTTTATAGGTTTTCTTTAGTATGCTTTAAAAAATAATTTCTCAATTCCTTGTATTTTCTTTGGGCTTAAATCACTGCCTACACTCCCAGACTTTTTCCTCTCCAGTAAATGCATTTTAGCTATAAATTTCCATATGATTACAGCTTGTCACATCTTTTTTTTTTTTCTTGAGGCAGGGTTTGTCTGTACAGACCTGGCTATCCTTTGTAGACCAGGCTGGCCTCAAACTCAAAGATTTGCCTACTTCTGCCCAGGATTAAAGGCATATGCCACTACCGCCGAGCTACATCTTATTATTTTTGATGTCATATTTTTATAATCATTCAATTAAAATATTTCATCTCCACTGTAATCTCTTCCTGACTCACAGTTAATATGTGGTTATTTTCAGTAATGATATTATTGTTGATTTCTTAGTTATACTGAGACGGAGAGGTCTTATTCATTATTGTTTGTTGCGTGTGGTTGTGTGCACATGTTGCGGTTGTCAGGAGTTTTCCATTGTGTTGTTTGTTCATTTTCAAGACCTGGAGCTTGCCCCCTGGTCTAAGCAGGGCAGCCAGCAAGTTCAGAGACACTCCCCCACCCCAACCTCCCTGTCCCCTGTCTTGTCCGTCCCCTCCTGGGGCTGGGGTTAAAAGCTTGTATCACCACTCCTGGCTTTCAGCGTGGGCTGAGTACCTGTGTGAGGCCTGTATGAGGCAAGCACTTTAGGTATGCATGCAGATAACTCTTGGCCCAAATATCTTATATTCCACATGGCTTTACTCCTTTGTGTGTTGGTTTTCATATAAATTGGGCCACACGTTTACACTTTACACTTCTGTCTGTCAGTTCTTACTCATCAGTTAATGTCGGTCTCCCATAGGACTGTGGGTTGGAATAGCTGTTCTGATTTCTTTTCAGTCTTCTGCTTGGTGTCAGCTGAGGCTTGTCACTTGCCTGTACATTTGAGGTGGTGATATGAAAATCTCCTGAGTGGCTAGCTGCGCCGGAAACACTCCCATGACCTTTGTCCTGGGCATGGTGTGGCTGTGAGCAGTCTGTTCTCTTCCTCTTGTAAGACCGCCAATCCTGTTGCTTTAAGGTCCCACCCTTATAATCTAATTTAACCCTAGTGAGTTCCTTAGCGGCTCCAGGCCCAAGTACTGTCGGTCACAGTGGGCATTGGGCTTTGATGTATGAATTTTAGGAGAACACAGTTCAGCTCCTGGCAGCATAGAATACAAAAGCTCAGGAGCTTAGCATCTCTAACAAAGCCACCAAATGGGGAAGCTGAACAGTATAAGCCAGGGCCACCTGTACAGGGAAAGACCTAAGGAATTAGTACCTGGCACTTAATAATTATTTAATCGTGATGTGTCTCAAGCTAATTTTAAAGCCAGTTTCCTATCCTGTCTTTTGCAGGTGCTAACTTTGGGTCCCTTCTTGGAACAGAGGAACTGAGCAAGTAGCTAAAGAGAATCTATGTAAACAAACTGAAATCTCTTCTGAGCGCCCTCTGGAGACCTCCCCACTTCACCCGGTGTGAGGAGCGTGAAGAGCTAGACCGGCCGCTATGAACGTGACCAGCTTGTTTTCATTCACGAGTCCGGCTGTGAAGAGACTTCTAGGGTGGAAACAGGGTGACGAGGAAGAAAAATGGGCAGAGAAAGCCGTGGATGCTTTGGTGAAAAAACTGAAGAAAAAGAAAGGGGCCATGGAAGAGTTGGAGAAGGCCCTGAGCTGCCCGGGGCAGCCGAGCAGCTGCGTCACCATTCCGCGATCCCTGGATGGCAGGCTGCAGGTGTCCCACCGCAAGGGACTGCCTCATGTCATTTATTGCCGCGTGTGGCGCTGGCCTGACCTCCAGAGCCACCATGAACTGAAGCCTCTGGAGTGTTGTGAGTTTCCTTTCGGTTCCAAGCAGAAGGAAGTCTGCATCAACCCCTACCACTACAAGCGAGTGGAGAGCCCTGGTGAGTGGGGATGCACTTCGTGTGCCCCGTGAGTTCTGTCGAGAGCAGAGCAACAACAGCTTTCTGTTGTGGGGTGTAAATCCAAAATATTGTGGGGGGAATGTTGTGTGGACTCGTACATGTGTGTGCAAAAGAGAAAGAGCACAGGAACACTTGTACGCTACTCAGCCTTCGCTCACTCTAACAAGCACCTCTAAGGATCACTTTAGAAAGAGGCAGGTGATTTGGGAAGTATCTGTCCTTGGTCCCATTGGCTCCAGGGCTCTTTGTCCTGCAGTACCTGTAGCATCCTGGGGTGGAACCGTGGTGGAACAGAGCTCATGTCAAAAGAGGAAAGAGCTGGAGCCCCACTGTCCTCTTTGGTGCCTAGGAGACTTCCCACTAACTAGGCTCTGGGGACAAGCCTTTAGTGTCTGAACATTTGGGGGTGCATTATGGTCCAAATTTCAGCAACCCTGGAGTATTTCATACATGCTAACAGCCTCCTTCTCTCTATGTGACTTCATTTCTTGGAATCGGGCTCCGAAAATTGAGTTTTGTGTCTGAATCTGCTTTGTATGGTTCACATTGTTCTGTGTGTCTTTCTAGCAAATTCAGCTGTGCAGTACGACAGTGGTCAGCTGAAGCATAGGCTCTTGCCTTGTGCCCCGAAGGAAGGGCAATGTGGGGGCACTCCATGTTTCCTGGCAGCACTTTTTGTCATCTGTGTTGAGGTGTGCTGTCGTGTGTTCCCTGAGGGACGACGTCCTGCTGTGTGAGGATCTGACGTGTTTCTTTACAATATCTGTCTTTCCATGTGTGGCGCTGGGCCGTGGGAAAGGCTGCAGTTGGCCCCTCTCATCTTTGGATGCCGCATCCATCCATAGTCAGCTGCAGATGCAAATACTTAGAAAAGGAACTCTGTCTCCATGGAGCAGGCTGACTCTTCCTTCCAGGTACTTTCTCTTTTGGTTTTGGTGGTTGAAAAAGTCTTTCTGGGGCTCAGGATTCCAGAGCTTTTGGTGGGTGAGTCTGCTTCCTCTTCAACACCCCAGGCCTCTGACTAGCAACCACGTGGAGATCAGGGCGAGACTTGTACCTGATGCTGCTGAGGGTTACCAGGGCTGGAAGTCCTCATAGGTTGACTTTCATTGGCCTAGTCTCAGCTTTGTGACTGGCACAGCTCTGCCTTGGCAGTGGGCTCCACTCCCATAGTCTCGGTGAATCCACCCATTGTGCTGGAAGGAGTCCACGGCCTTGAGAGGTGACTGGGCTAGGCGTTATATGATTGCTTATTCCTCTTGACCAGGAACCTGGAGCAGGGCAGCCCACGTGACTGACCATTGCAGATGCCTAGACTCAGTGACAATAGATAGGGAAGGACAGAAGCCCCTCTTACTCTCTAAACAATAGGGTGACTGTCTTCACAGCATTTATATCGTTAGGCATTGTAAGTGGCTCAGAGCTGATTTAAAGTGTAGGGCAGACAGGTGCATGTTCCATGCAAATTAGGTGCCGTGTTATATAAGGGACTTGAGCGGCTGCAGATGAGAGCGGCCAGAGGAGCTCTGGGCTGCTGTCCCGTAGATACAGACCACTACACTTTGAATTTATGAAGTTTTGCCCTTGAGTTTGTTTCCCCATCCGGACAGGTGGATCAGTGCTTCTGTATTGAAGCATTGAAACGCCACATTGTCATTCTGGGTGATTTTGTTGATGGACTGGTTCACTTAGCTGGTGGTTTCTGAGGATCGTAAATATGGATGGTGTCAGATTCATGCGGCTTCCCTCCCTGTTCCTTCTCCTGGGATGGCCAGGTAATCTTTCTCTCACAGGAACTTCAGACCCCAGGGTAGAGGTGTCACTTCAGTGACTGCAAACTTCCAGCTCGGTCGTGCAATCATCTGTTTGTCTCCAAAGGCATTTTGTATTTTTGCAGAACATTTAAGTCATGTAAAAAGACTAGGGAAAGATTTACAGAGGCTTTTCTGTCCACTGCCTACTTTAAGAAAGAGAGCATATAAACTAAAATCATGTGTTTCCTTCTGTTATATTTCTGTTAGGAACTACCATTCTGAATTTGACATTTGTCACCGTGTATATTTTATACTAATACATTTGTCCATAGGAACACATTGCTTTGTCTATTTTAAAATGTTATTTAGTGACATTAGGTTTCCTGGAACTGATTGTCGTGTTCATTCCATATTACACTGTGTGTTTCTAGAACATACATTTTTACGATGACCTTGTCCAGTGCTGTGAGGGACCCTCTCTTCTGTTGGAATTTCATTGCTAGAATTAGGCCATCACACATAATATTATTTAGTATTCATAAGCTTTCATTCTACTCTTCTTACACAGCTCCTAGCTTCCTTTCCGGGTGACTTTTTTATCGGGCCCTTTGAAAATGACACTGTTACAAGTTGCTCTGGGCTAAGACTCTATGTCCCCTTTCCCTAGCAACCTTGCTGGGTTCTCATTGCTTTAGTATTAATACTCTTTACTGTTTGTCAAACCAGATAGGATGTAGGTTTTATTGTTATTTGTTTTTAGGAACAGCTCATATAAAGGCACATGGTTTTCTTCAGGTAGAAACTGAAACGGAGATGGGAGTCTCCAAGAATGAGGACTGTGCAAGCTGGGTCCGTGAGTTTCAGTTCACAGGGTCCACGGGGAAAAAATAACTCAAGTAATGAAAGTGACTCCTCCAAGTCAAGGGACTTGGGTGCCGGACCCCTGGAAAGAAGAGGGGTCTGAACACAGGAAGTGCTCTCCCACCTGAGGTCACTGATGAGAACACTGCAGGTGTGTGTCCTTGCCCTGCCCTGCCCTGCCCTGCTGCTGCCCCACCTGGTCAGCTCTGTCCCCTCTACAGCTCGTGAGCTATGAAGATGTGGCCCTGACAGAAGGGTCCTCTTTCCCAGTGCTCTTTAGCCGAGCCCTGCCCCCTTTCCTACTTCTCCGTTTTCTACATGGCTCTGTGCTCTAGTTCTCTGCAGGCACTCAAGGCCTTTTCCTCAGTAACTCCCTCCTCTCTCGCAGTCCAGCTCACTTCCCTTTCTCCTTCAGATCTAAAGGTAGTAGAGGTCTGTGCAGCTGGGACTCATCCTTGATCCCACCTTTTTCCTGCCCCAGAGAGAGTGTGCCTTTCCCATAGCAACCCCAGCTTCTTCAGAACATACAGCCCAGCCCATTTCTGGTCAGCTACTCTCTGAGTAAAGAAAGCATAGGGCGGGCCCCTGCATGCTAACTTGTCTGTCTCGGCAGCTACCACAGCAGCAGGGATTGTGGATCCCTGGAAATGCCGTGATTAGTGTATTCATACAGCTGTCTGTCTTTCTAGAATGAGTTTTCAGTTTGTCTGCAGCCTTTGGAAACCATCTTCCTCTCTTTGGTCATTTCCTTGCTGATGTAAGATAAAAAGGAAGCCATTCCTGGTGCAGTTCTGTTACTTAGTAACTTGCTGAGGTGTGGAGAGTAAGCTTGACTCCCAGCTTCCTATTCTCTTTAGCCACTAGTCTCAGGAGCCGCCTACAGGACAGCCCTAGAGGTCCTTTGAGGGCAAGAGTGAGTGAGATGTATTTGGTGTAAATATACCAGGCTTTGACTTGGGTCTTTCGTGCTGTGAAGTGGTATTGTGTCCTCTTAGAGTCCATGTGTGTGATCACATGACAGCCGCTCACTGCCCCACTGCCCTGGAGAGTTTGTCCATTCACAAGGTGCCCGTGAATTGATCTCTGAAGTCATTCAGCACTGCGGGATTTTCTGTTCTGATGCAGATAGGAAATTGGCTGGCTCTTTCTAGATTTTTCCTTCAGGTAGTCATCAAGGTTGAGACTGAGAGAAAAGACAATTGTCTGTTTTCGTTTGTCTCGTGCAGATTTTGTCGTTGTTCCTTTGAGTATCTTTGCTTTCTATTTCTTTGCCCCAAAATAATTTCATCAATTTAAGTAACTACAGTTTCTTCTTAACCCATGGCTTGTATTTTGTTACAAATAAAATAGTGTAAAACCGATTGTCGGGAAACGGCCGCAATTTCAGAGACACTGCCTCTCCTGTTCACTTGAGCTTCGGCGGGTGAGGGGGCGGCACGGGCACAAAGCGGAGACCCTTCTTCCTGTGGAGAGGCTGTACTCTGGCCATCACTGAAACATACCTCTCTCAAGGACATGTTTGGATTGTTCTCCCTCCCTCACACGTGTAGACGCTCACAGGAAACAGAGTTCCCAGACTTCTGAGACTGGCCCTGCCGCTGCTGTGGCTGTCCACTGTCTGCCGGACTTTTACTAGCCTTCCGAGTGGAGGCTGCTTATTAGTGGTTGGATTAAATAGTGCTTCTCTTTTTCTTTTCCCAAAGTATCTGCTGACCAAGGCTGAGTAAGTCACCTAATTGTGGTACTGAGACGACCATGCGGTTCCTGTCCGCTGCTATCAAAGTGCCTTAATGGGGGTTTCCTGGCTGCTGGCCTCTTTTCTTTTTTCCTCATGTGGTTCTTTAAAATTATTTTTTTGCACTTTGCACTTCACTAGGAAAGTCCTTATCAAACCTGAGCCTTAAATCCTGAGGTTGTTGTCAGGTGTGCCAGCACAGAGCTATATTCCCAGCCCTTGGGAGGCTGAGGTAAAAAGTTGTGAGTTTGGGGCTACAGAGTAAGAGCCTGTCTCATAAGACACCATCCTCCTAAATAAATAGAGTCTGAGATTTCTATTTTGATTGTTGGAGAATGCTGCTGGCTGCTGAAAATGGAAATACACTGAAAATCCTCCTCACCTGTTGGCTAAATATGGGCTTCAGCTCCAGCTGTCCGTTCATCCTGTAATTTGTGGCTTGGTAAATTTTACCTGGAAGAAAATGTTTTAAATGTTGTAGAACTGGAGAAAGATCCGTTATTGCCAAGCAGGATTGGGGCAAAGGAAATCGATGCCAAGGAAGGAAGCAAACTAAGTGGTCCTGAGGATGCCACAGTTTGTTTTAATTTGACAGTATCCTTTCAGACTCTAGGGGTTGCATAGGGCTGAATCTGTAATGGTCTCAAAAAGTATTCTGTGAGCCGGGTGGTGGTGGTGGTGCACGCCTTTAATCCTAGCAATCGGGAACCAGAAACAAGCAGATCTCTGTGAATTTGAGGCTAGCCTGGTCTACAGAACTAGTTCCAGGACAGTCAGGGCTACACAGAGAAGCCCTGTCTTGAAAAAAAAAAAGAAAAAAAAATCCCAGAGCACCTGTGCAGTATGTTTGCTGCGGTGGGGGGGGGCAGTATTGTCCTTGCTTGAAGGTTTTTAAGTTATAAGTCAGATACCAAGATGTGTTCATTACAAAGATTATGAAAATTGGAGGTAAATTAACTATACTAACTATAAAAATTAAAACAAGACAGCATGCACTGTGTTCCAGTACACCCAAATTTCTGTTCCTTCTGACATTTTAATAAACACAAGGCTCTACAGGAACTGTGCCCCCAAAAAAGACGGGCATGGAATTTTAGTAGTGTATGCTGAATTGAATGGCAGGTGTGGATGGAGGATGAACTTAACTCCTAAACCTCAGAATAGCACTGACAAGACTTCCTCAATTGTGACACACCTGGACACAGTGTTCCACCTAATACTGGCCCATGGTGCAATGCAGAGAAGTTCACGTGTCTGTCGTCCCAGGGATTTTTTAATGTGTATGTGTGCATTTGAAGGCCAGTGCACAACCTTGGGCGTCATTCTCAGGAACACAGTCCACTTCCTTTGCAACAGTCTCTTAGCAAGGTTGATAATCACCAGGCTTGATTCTCTGTGAGCTCAGGCCTGTGAGCTTCGGGGTCCTCCTCTCTGCCTCGCTTGTGTGTGTGTGGAGAGTTATGAGTCATCGTGCCTTTTCTGTGGATTCTCGGGATGGAATCAGGTCTTCAGGCTCGCAAGCCATCCTGCAGCCCTGTACAAAGGACTGTAATCAGTTTTTAGGTAGAGAAAGAATAAAATCAATGAATATTGTTAATGAAACGGGCTAAGAAAAATAGATGAATGGCGAAGACCAAGGAAAATAAGCAAATACGGCATTGCCATCACACAGAAGCAGGACCTTGTCGGTCTAGTGGTGCCTCGTGGAAGGTAGGCCACTGAGGATGCAGCTTTGGTCCACTGTGTGTTCCAGCCGTAGTCTGCTATGTCAGCACAGGTCCATAGAACCAAGCCAGCCAAGAAACTGCTGGAACCCCATGAGCCAAATAAGTGAACGAATGAATGAATGAAACTATTTCCCCCTTTTCATCTGATTTTCTGTTAAGTTTGTGTTAGCTAAAGAATCCTAACAAACCATTAAATGACAGAGACCTCCCTCTCTACCCCACCTCTGAAAGCTTCAAAGGCATGGGAAGAAAATAGGAAGACGTCTCATCTGTTTTGTGGGAGGAACACAGGGTTGTCCCGGGTTACAGTGTCCATGCAGAGGTCGGAGGATGACATCTCACCAGTTGCCTTTCTCCTTCCACCTTGCTTCTGAGGCCGGGTCTTCCTTACTGTTTCTGCAGCTGAAACCCATGGGGTGTTTTGTTTTGTTTCTTCTTTAAAGCCAAATTCTTTCAAGAAGCCCCTAAAAAAAGCCCACATCTGTAATCCCAGGAGTATTGTGACCAGATAGGAAGGGCAAATAGGAGAGTTGGTCATAAGCTTACGTACACAGAAGCAAGAGAGACAGCCACTTGATCAAGAAAGTCCTTAAAACAGAACTAGATTGTAAATCATTGGTGGTGATAGCTCAGAAATCCCGAAACCTCACATGTAAGAGGAGATCGGTCCACGTAGACCGATAGGGAGGAATCCCTTAGGAATTAGGACAGAAAAAGGCCGTGTAAAGAAGATGCCAATTTCCTGTAGTAGTAATGTAAAAACATGATAGGGGATGATCCGGCTTAGGTGTCCACTCAGCCTGGGCAGTTTGACCATGGGCCACTTGCTTGTCTTCCGGGGGCCACTCACTTGTCCTCCGGGGGCCACTCACTTGTCCTCCGGGGGCCACTTGCTTGTCTTCCGGGGGCCACTCGCTTGTCTTCTGAGGGCCACTCACTTGTCTTCCGAGGGCCACTCACTTGTCTTCTGGGGGCCACTCACATGTCTTCCGGGGGCCACTCACGTGTCTTTGAGGGCCACTCACATGTCTTCGGAGGGCTGTTCATGTGTCTTCCTTAAGGGTCTCTAGCTACTGACCAGTTGGAGAAGGCAAGGGTTGAGACTGACCAGATCTTCAGGGTTGGCGTGAAGTTCTTTTAATCACAGTGTGTATGAGGCCCCTCTGCACAGGACATTCTTGAGAACGATGCAGCCTCTGCAAGATGAGGAGAGATCTCCACACCGTGCATAGAATAAAATGAAATTTGTGATGTGAACAGGTCTCTGTGAGGAAGTCCTCCGAAGACTAGTGGTAATGGGCACGCTAGTGATAGCAAGTCTCGTTGCTCACGTCCTATCCTACTGTGTTCACCACCACACATGTATTTTCATGTATTTCTGACCTAGGGAGAAGGTGCCAAGGACTGCTGAGATGTAGAGGCGGAGTAATGAACAACTTGAAGCTGGAGAGCTAGAATCCAAGTTCAAATCCCCGCCACTTAGCCCCGTGTGGGACTGCTTCGCAAGAACCAGGAAGCAGTTGGCTTCTCTTTAGCAAAGGAGCCAGACACCCAGAGTTATAAGTGTTGGAGAATGTGCCTAAAATGCCTGTGGTAGCCAGCCTGCGGACTGGCCGAACACGGACAGTAGGGAGCATCGGTGCCTACAGCTTGGGTGCTGAGGAAGTTGTGTTTACATTTATTTCCTATTCATCAGTAATCATCATTACAAAACCAGTGTCCTAGCTTCACAGAACATATTTGCTGGGATCAAATTTGAACTCAGAATAAGCGAATTAATTAATTGAACTGTGTTCATCAAGCAAAGCTGCTTGGGGGTTATTGTGAATGTGTCAGTGGATTGTTAGGTAGTTGAGCCAACTGTTCAGAAACTTCCTTAAGACCAAGGTGGTCCAGAGCTTCACTCTGGAGCCAAACTGCCCAGGCTTGAACCCTGATCCACTGGATATTAGCTGTATGACCATAGGTAACCTAACCCCATTGGGTGTTGGTTCTGTATTCTTAGGTAAATTACTTACTCTCCCTATACCTCCATTTCCACTTTCATTTGAGATTTATTTTTATCCTTTTTAATTACCTGTATGATGTATGTCTACATGTGCATGTGTGCATAGGAGTGCAGTTGCCCATGGAGACCAAATGCATTGGATCCCCGTTAGGTGAGCCACCAGATCAGGGTGTTGGGAGCCAAACTCCACAGTCCTCTGCAAGGACAGTTCACGCTCTTAACTGCAGAGCCAGGTCTTCAGACCCTTGGATTTTCTTTTCTGTGCGGCATGGGTTAACACGGGAATGTGCGAGAGCAGGGTTATTGGGGGGTTTGGTGAGTTAACACATGATATAGCAGTTAGCATGTAAGTGTTGTGTGTTGGAAAGAAGTGCCCTTGTTCCAGTTATGCTATGGCTGTAATCCCAGTGCGGGNAGACACAGGCAGTCATGGGGGCTCGTTGGCCCAGCCAGTCTAGACAAAACAGTGAACTAACTCCAGGTTGTTAAAGAGCCTGTCTTCGAAAAGTAGAGAAAGAATTGAGGAAAACAACCCTGTCTCTCTCTTTCTCCCTTCCTTACACACGCACACACACATGCACACACACACACACACACACACACACACACACCCTAATCAGACACTGGAAAGAGAATTTTTGAAGCAGCTTTTCAACTCCCTCTCAGTTTTGAAGGACTAAGGAGTAAAGCCTGGCTGTGAACAGGCTTGGATCAGGCCCTAGGTCTGGAATGAGTTCCTTAGTTGGCTGAGCCTACTTCCCTAGATCTGGAATGAGTTCCTTAGCTAGGCTGAGCCTGCTTCCCTAGATCCGGAATGAGTTCCTTAGCTAGGCTGAGCCTGCTTCCTTGTGCAAACCAGACTGTAGTTGTGAAGTCAGTGTGAAACACTCTGTGGTGCAGCCCTGTTCTCCTGTTGGCTTTTATTGCCACAGCTCAGGGGACCTTATCAGATATTTCAAACCCTGTCCACCCTCAGCTCACCACCAGTGAACAAACAGATAGATAAAGGGTTTTTCCACTGTTGTTTATTGCTGTTAAAATTTAACCTTGATTAAGATTCAGAGAACCATTTCTTCAGTTCCCAAGATGTATCTTGAAGTAAGGAATTTTATTTTATAAATAAACATACTATTAACTTGAAAACCATCTTTCATACCCACCTTTTTACCCAGAAGGTTTCTGCCCACAGGGTCACCCAGTATACTCTATCAGGGATGTCTGTCTTAGGCAGCTACTCAGGCAACTCACCCTTTTGATAAGAACTGCTGCAGGGTGGGATGGGCCACCTCTCTGCTCTTAGACAACCCCACTGCTGTGTCCTGAGATGTTACTTGTGCGGAGCTTTGCATGGCATACTCTTAGAATTAGGTGTCCACGAGCCATGGCAAAGACATACAAATCTAGAATGGGGGTGCCTGAGTAAAGCAATGCTCTTTTTCTGGGAGGTAAGGAGTGTGAAAGCCCAGAAGTCAGGTGAGTTGCTCCGAGTCCCGAAGGTAGTCACCCTTCTCAGGTCACCTAGCTAAACACCTCCTCCACTCCTGCTGAACCAGGCGGGAAGCATTTCTGTAGCTTGATTGCCATTCTGTCTTCATGGACAAACAGAGGGAATATGTGAGGCTAGTGGGCCGTGTCCCACCAAGATGGAGTCGAAGAATGGTTAGTTATAGTTATAGTTTTCCTTTGTTATGGTAAA
>LOJH01014420.1:24114-39728 GCA_001685095.1 Ellobius talpinus | reverse complement strand
GATTTGTCACTCATATTGGTTTAATAAAACACTGCTTGGCCAGTAGCCAGGCAGAAAGTACAGGAGGGACAACCACCAGATTAAGAGAATTCCGGGAAGAGGAAAGGCAGAATCAATCACCAGCTACATGCAGAAGAAGCAAGATGAGAAAGCCTTACTTAGAAAAGGTACCAAGCCACATGGCTAAACATAGATAAGAGTTATGGGTTAATTTAAGTGGTAAGAACTAGTTACTAATAAGCCTGAATTAACAGGACAAACAGTTTATAAATAAGTCTCTGTGTGTTTCTTTGGGACTGAATGGCTGTGGGACCAGGCAGGACAGAAACCTCTGTCTACAATTATATACCACTGATCCCCAATTTATATCCCAATCAAATCCTTGCTAGTGTCATAATCTCTCTGGACGTCCCCATGTGCATGCACAAGCATCCTAAACTTGCTCAACTCCAACACTACATGTGTGGTCTTCATACGTGCACAGTATCTCTTTCCTCTAAACTGCTGCATCTCTGCATTACTAGGTTTCTGCCAGGAAACCAGTACCAAGGGAAGGCATGCACATTCTTTCCACCCTGTCTCTGACATTCCTTCCGTCATCACACTTCTGTTACCTTTCCTGACGTGTATCTGAATCCCGTCTGCTTTTCTACTGCCGTCATCCTCACCCAGACACTGTGCAGTGCCCTTGGTAAGACCTGACCTTATATCAGAGCTGTCCTGCTTAGCCTGCAGCATTTTACAATGCTGGCTGCTTATACTTCAATTGAAGAGTTTAACAAAACACTGGATTCCTGACTTCTCTTGGAAAATTAACGGCTGGCAGTATGGGCATGAAATTCCATTTGGCCTATCTGGATGAGTTCAGGAGGGCTTCTTTATGTGGGCTCTGTTCTTTGTCTTGTTTGCCATTGTTCTATTTTTCCCTCAACATTTAGCAAGTCAGCATTTATCAACACAGCCCAAACTATTTCATTTAAAAAGTCTGATCCACAGTTTTATGCTAGCCGGCCACTGAAAGGACATGTGCTTCAGAGGCCCCTTATGTACAAGTTCCTAGGTAAAATTTTTTGGGGGGTAGTGGGTTTGAGACAGGGTTTCTCTATAGCTTTGGAGCCTGTCCTGGAACTAGCTCTGTAGACCACACTGGCCTCAAACTCACAGAGATCCTCCTGCCTCTGCATCCCAAGTGCTGGGATTAAAGGTGTGCACCACCACCGCTGGGACCTATGTAAAATCTTAATATCATGTACCTGGTTAAACCCAATAATGACTAATGACTTCAAAGTCTAAACTCTTTTTAAAGTGTGTGTGTATGTGACTGAGTGAGAGCGAGAGCATTCGATCCCGCAGAGCCAAAGTTACGGACATTTATGGAACACTAGGCTTGGTATGTGGGTGGAGAGATCCACACTCCAGCCTTCATGATTTCACAGCAAGCAGTCTCAACTGCTGAGCCATCCTTCCAGACCTCAGAAATCTAAATTCTTACCCATGGCATCAAAGAAAGGCCCTGCCCCTTTCTAACTGGCTGTGCTCCATCTAGACTGGCCTTCTTTCCCAAGCTTGGAAAAGGCCCTTCAGGCTGTTATGGTCAATGATATCAACTTACTAGAGTCAGGCCAACAGGTCTCCAGGAAAGCCTAGAGGTCATTATCTTGAGTATGTTAAGTGATGTGGGAGACTCTCATCTTAACTTGGGGTCAGACCGTGCTCTGTGCAGGGGAGCCTGAACTGCACAAGTGGAGAAAGCGAGCCGAGTGCTAGCATGCACGTGTCCATCATTCTGTTCTTCCAACTTGAGACTGTAACGTGCCCAGATGCTTCATGCTCCTGCATCCTTAATCTCCCCACCATAATAAACAGCACTTAAACAGTTGAAAGAAGTTGAAGTTCTTTCCCTTAGACTGTGTGTCAGGTTATTCTATCACAAGAACAGGAAAAGAAACCAAGGCAAGCTCCAAATTGCTTGCTCCTCCCTGTCATCCAGCTGTCAGCTGAAATGGTAACTTCTTTAGAGGGCTTCCCTAACTACACAGTCTAAAACAGCCTAAAGCAGTCCTCGTCTGACTACAACCTGCCTTCATTCCCTATCACCTTGTCTTATTTTCCCCTTCCTTAGTCACCACTGTTCTTCAACTTCCCTTTCCTGCTTACCTGCTATATAGATCACCCCCCTCCAGACAGTAAACTCCATGACAGCAGGGACCATTTAGCTGTTTATTTGCTAGTGATTAAGTACTCGGTAGTAAATGGTAAATGTGCATCAAATAAGCAATGTGCCACCTTAACACCTCTTATACTCGGCTCCTGTGGCAGGCTCAGTCAACCCTGAACACTAACTCCAGTTCATTTAGTTCTTGCAATCTTGAGGCTAGCCAGGTCTTTTGCAGATTGAGATGCAAAATGACAGAATTTACTATTCATTCATCAACTACAATATTGACTTTGGTCAAGGTGCTAGGTTCAAATACCCCCCAAAATTCTCTCTTGAAGCAGTTCATAACCTAATAAAACAGGACAAATAATAAAAGTAGAAGTTATATTATAGATTAGCTGAAGAAAACATACTGATTGTGTTTCTGTGAGCTGTGTTGTTCACTACAGTTATCAACAAGGTGGTCACTGGGAAAAACAAAACAGTGGCTAACAGCAGATGTGCAGGGCTTTGAAAGAGCAGCTGATCTAGCGCAGGACAGCAGGAGCCAGTGGGGTTCAGGAGGGGTGAGGAGGGGAGAGAGTTGTAGGAGGTGGAGCCTGAGAGGCAAGGGGGTCAGATTATGCAGGGCCTCAGAGTCAAGAAAGCTGGCTTCTATTTTGAATTAGATAGAGTGTGATGGTTTTAAGCATCTGGCAACTGGTATTTAAAAGAAACACTTTCTGGCTTAGATGGTGGTGGTTCTGGTTACATAACCTTTGAAAATACTTAAAGCCACTGAATTGCAGAGCAAAAAAGATTAAACGTGATGATATGTTAACAACAACATAACAATCAAACGACAATTTTAAAAATCCCACAAAAGATCTCAGAAATCAAGGAAACCAAAGGAGTACAAGATTAGAAGCAGGAACACAGGTATGAGACCTGTAATAATCTGAGAGAGGGTGGCCTGGATCAGAGAAGTGGCAGTGGGTATGGGGAAGGCGTTCCAACATGTCGAAGGTAGGGCCAACAAGATTTGTCATTAGTTGTGGTACATGAGGAAGAAAAGAAAGTAAGCTGACATGAAAACTGGCTTTGATGCTCCTAATATAGATGCCGCTATCTCCCACTAGTCCTCCTCCTTCCTGCCAAAATACTGACAGGGACTATAAAGGGAGATTTATTTTGTCCACAAGACAAACCAACATACCACAGAAAGGAGGATGAAAAGAGAAACAGCTGGCTCCTGAAAGCACCGCTCAGTTCCGTAATGCCAACCTGAGAGCAACAAGCAACCCAAATGTTTTACCCCGACGTTCCTGTGATTTGTACTGAAACTCATTCCTAATCACATACAAGGAGATTGTTTCAGTCAGTTAGCCATTCCAAGTGTATAATTTAGTGACATTAGCTAACTCATCACTACCACTTATCCATCTCTAAAACTTCTGTGGTATCCTCAACAGAACATCTGTACCCATAAACAACAAACACCAATGGTCCACCTCCTCCCATCGCTTCCAAACCACTACTGCACTTTTACCCTCTAGAAATTTGTCTAGGTGAAGCATGTAAATACAACTGTAGGACAGTTGTCCTTTCACATGACTTATCCACTCAGTATGTTTTCAGTTCATTTACACAGCATGTACCTGAATTTCATTTCTTTCTAAAGTGCTATAAAACCCCACTGCTTATAGAGCCCACATTCTCTCTGCACACACACCTGCTGATGGACATCACCCTTTGGCTCTGTGATCACTGACATGCATGCATCTGTCTGAGTCTCTGCTTTCAGCCCCTTGGATACACCAGGAAGTGGAATTGCTAGATCATATGGAATTTCATGCACACCTTGAACTGCACAACTTCTCCAGTAGCAATTGTCACCATGCTGTGCTCCTGCTGGCAATGTACAAAGGTTCTAGCTTGTCTACACCCTGCCAACACTTATTTTCTGGTTTCTGGGTTTTGTTTTGTTTTCCTTGCTTTGGTCACAGTCATCCTAATGGCTGTCAAGTGGTTTCTCACTGTGGTTTTTAGTTGCGCTTCTCTAATGCCAAATTATGTTGGTCATCTGTCATGATTTTAGCTCTTTTTGGAGAGATCCTATTCAAAAGTTTTGTGTATTATCTTTGAAGAATGTCACCTAGTAAACAGATCCCCTGTTCTCAGAAATAAAATCCAAACTGCAAACATGATTGCCCTCAGATCTGCCCTCAGTTCACTACTTCAACCTGATTTTGGAGCTCCTTCCCCTCTGGCTGGCTTGAACCACACACACACTGCACACTTCTCTGCTTCTCTCAGTCCTGGGAACCCACCAAGTCCTTTCTCTTCTTGAGGCCTTCACATAAGTGTCTCTCCTTCGGTGCCTCTTTTCTCCTCTCCTTGAATCCTACTATCTTCCCAAGTCTCAGGGTAGGCAATATAATATTTTTTTTAAAAGATCTTCCAGGATCTTGCAGCAAGTCCCCAACTTCTCTTATAGAGCACTAGGGTCATCTCTGTGACTGTTTATGATCAGATCTGTCTCCAATACAATGAAAACTCCTTAATGGAAACTGGCTATGCTGTCATATTGGCTAGAATGTTTCAGGCTTTCAGGAAATCTGTGTTAAATGAATATATGGATCAAGGGCCCAACACACACCTTTATGGAAAAGCTGCTAAATTCTAAGGGTTATTTTGTTTGACATTCTGTTTTAAAATTTCTAGCCACAAAGTAATATTTTAAAATTTGCAGTATAAATTACATAAAATACTAATAGATTTTAATCTCACAAGTGTTTGTTTCTGTGTATGTCTGTGTACAACATATTGATGTGGGAAGTCCTTCTGTATATGTGTTGCTTTTATTGGCTAATGAATTAAACCAATGGCTTAGCCAAGTAAAGTCAAGCGAGAGATATACAGAGAAAGTAGGCAGAGTCAGGAAGATACCAGGTAGCTGCCAAAGGAGAAGGACATGCCAGAACCTTACCACTAGGCCACAGCCTCATGGTGGTGCACAGATTAATAGAAATGAGTTAATTTAAGATGTAAGAGTTAGATAGAAATATGCCTAAGTTATTGGCCAACAGTGTTGTAATTACTATAGTTTCTGTGTGATTATTTGGGTCTGGGTGGCCGGGAAACAAGCAGTCTCATACTACATGTGTGCCTGGTGACCGAGGCAGCCAGAAGAGACAGTGGATTACTGGAACTAGAGTTATAGATGTCTAGAAGCCACTGTGGTGGTTTGAAAGAAAATGGCCTCCAAAGGGAGCAGCACTATTAGGAGGTGTGGCCTTATTGGAGGAAGTTTGTCACTGCAGGGGAGGGCTTTGAGGCCTTTCCCTCAAGCTTCACTATGATAATCTACTTCTTGTTGCCTCTGAGTCAGGATGTAGGACTCTCACACATCTGCCTGCAGGCCACCATGCTCCCCACCACAATGATAACAGACTGAACCTCTGAAACTATAAGCCACCCCAATTAAAATGTTGTTAAAGTTACTGTTGTCATGGTGTCTCTCCACAGCAATAAAAACCCAAGACAGCCACCATGTGAGTGCTGAGAACCAAACTTGGGTCCTGAGCAAGAGCAGCTCACGCTGTTAGCCACTGAACCATCTCTCCAGCCTAGACTCTTATTTTTGATATTCATTTAGTTATCCCTGATTCAAAAATGTTTCTTTTCAGCAAATCTGTACATATACTATTCTCTAGAATCACATCAAAAACATTTATGTTTTATTTTCAGTAAAGAGTGATAGAATTATTGCAATTTCACTCACAAAATAGTACAGATTTTCCGGGCTGAAACGACTCATCTCCCTCTCATTTACACACTTATCTGTGAAGGCAGCATGAAGTGTGCCACAGGAGTCATCTCTCTTCCAAGCCCATTATGTATGCTTTGCAATTTACAGGAAATTGAAATGATCAGTAATCATTTATTCTTATTCTCTTGTGAGACCAGAGTCCTTTTTCTTTTTTTTAAAGAGCTTTCTTCTTTTAAAATGGAAATGTGCCTACAAAGTTCAATTTTTTTAAATAGTGCATTTCTAGGTGTCACCTTACAAAAAAGGACAGAGCAATTTCACAGCAGAATCTCTCTTTTGCCCAATTCAGGCATTTTTCTCTCCCTAGAGATATGTAAATAAGTAAAGAAATGAGGTCCATACACAGAAGGAAAACTCAGCACCAAGGCATTTACCTGAAAACCATGCTATCATTCACTGTTAAGGGTCTCTGTCAACATGTTTAGGCCAAGAGCACAATCTGCCTTGAAACTGCTGTAACTTGATAGAAGAGATAAAAGTTTGACTCAGGATTCCTCTAAAGAGAGCAGGGCAAAAGATGAGCAATAAATCCCTAAGGAAGTGGATACAGCCAGGCAGATATTATAGAAATGGATGAGGAAAATCATTAACCACAGAAAGAACAACAGAACCTATGGGGGCAAAGGGACCTGGTAAATCCTAAGAATTAAAATCCTCAAGCGGGTTGTCACTGAATTGGAATTTTCCCCCCAAAATCTTAGTCTTGTGATTTAAAAAGTAAATTCTATCTTCTTAACTGGAATTCATAATATGTTTAAAAATTAAGCTACAATGTGACTCTTTTTAATGCCTGGTTCCATAAACATGCCTGGCACTACCGAGACAGCCATAAAACATGTCTGGGCATTCCAATGAGCTATCAAAGCTGGTGAGAGAAAGCAGGTGCTAGGAGAGCTGTCACAATCCCCAGATGCCAACCTCTAACGTCTTTACAAGTCTGAGCAGCTCTCAGGTGAAATGGATAATGGAAGTGAAGCAGCCATCTATGGGCTGGCTGGCACAAAGGCACTCTTGATGAGTCTTAACTGCCTGGTCCACATGACACTCCCAAGTTTCAGGAAAGGTCACAGCTACACACTGACATCCTAGAGCCTCTGGGGGGATGGGTGCCATCTTAGTCCCTGACATCAGCTCCTACTTGAAAAATCAGCAAACATTAGTAAGAGTTCAATGTGCCCTGGCTGCTGAGAGCAGAGGAAAGTAGCAACTGAAACAGCTTTCTGGAGAAGGCACCCTCTGTGGAAATCACCATGTTCCTGCAGAGCTAAGCTGTGGAAGTGTGTGTGTGTGTGTGTGTGTGTGTGTGTGTGTGTGAGAGAGAGAGAGAGAGAGAGAGAGAGAGCGCGCGCGCCCTCTCCCAGCCCATTCCAACCTGAGCTCCAGGAAGAATGATCGCAGGCTATATTGAGTACCCTCCACTCACCCAATCCTACAAAAACTGGGACTATTTCCTTCCTGCCCCTCTGCACCATTCCCTAGTGGCTTCTGTGTCCCTCCAAGAGCACACCTGACATGTCCTGTCATGGCCAGGCACTGTCCCCTCACCCTGGAACACTGCCACACTAGCTTATTTCCTAATCTCTTCAGGTCTTTACCCAGACAGACATGTCCTGCAAACTCCGCTCCCATAATGTCCTACTCCCTCTGCTCTAGTGTCCTTGGTTATTCTTTTACTGTCTGTCTCTTCCCCATCAGAACGTAATTTTTATGAAGATAGGCATTTTATGCTGTCTATTCTTGGCTTGAGCCTCTGTACCCATGAAACTCAGGCTGTCCAGACAGAGCAGTAGAAGAATCTTCACAGGGAAGGCAATGCTCAGCCATCAGGAAGGTCAAGTTCACTCTGAGCAAAGAGTGTTTAAAGACACAGAATAATGAACTCACACAGTGTGGTCTTGGAATCTCTAAACAGGCTGGTTTGATGGAGCTTAAGGCTTCAGCAGACAGTGAGCCCAGCAAAGCAGCAGGGATCTGACACTTAGGAAGCAATCATACTAAGCCGGGAATTGTTCTAATTCTTGCTCAAAGAAGTCACCATTGTCTTCCCCATTCCAAAGGTGTAACAATTGAGGGTAGAACAGTGGCTTAGAAGGAACTGTACCCCTAGTCACTAGACTATTTTTATACTTGTTATGCTATGAATCTGGATTTCATGGTATAGATAAGGAAGGGCCACTAACAAGTTTTCCTGTGGGAGAAAATATGAGTTTTCATTTAAGACACAATGTGAGACTAGAGAAGGACAGCCAAACTGGACATAGAAAGCAAGAGGACAGAGTAAGAAGTGAGGAGAGGTTTAGGGGGGAGAAAAACCAGAAAATCGAAATTAGGGATTTTTTAATGGTGTATGCTGCCTTTTACCATCCTCCATGTATTCACATAAAAAATGACTTAAAATATTAAAGGCGGAATTCAAAGTGAACATTATACTGTGAACTGGGTCAGTCTACAGGCAATACAAAGTAGAGATCTACTAAGATGAAAGCAGAGCATTTGGCTTATGATGAAGAAACAAGGGCCTCTGCCTTTCCTTATATGCAGTTCATTATGCAATTCTCTCATCTTCAGGCCAACCCCATGGAAGCCTGGAGCAGTGACCAGCAAACTTGGTCTCGGGTGCAAAGAGAATGAGTACAACGTAATGGGATGAATGGTGGGATGGCATGAAGTGTTCTGGTTGAACCCACTACACAGAGTTTTACAGAAACTTTCAAGAACTTCAGAAGGAGGGTGAACTGGAAGAACTACCTCATGGAATCAGGAAACCAAGTGGAAGGAGAACAAGCTGGGGGAGGGGAGTGTCAAAACAAGGAAATGCAAGAATTCTACTGCTGCACAAATACTGTTTAATAGCCATCGATTTGACTTACTGGTGAATAAAGCAGTAAGAGAATCTGTTGTTAATGTATTAGGAAAACCCACCAAATATTAAGAATGAGGCAAATAAAGGAGCAAAAAACAAAACTCAGCAGGCTCACACCATGGTAGTAGAAACTGACAGCAAATGAAATGCTTGCCTTAGATCTGAAGGAGACAGCCTGGTCACTGGAACAGACACAACTTTGGCAAGTTCTCCTTTACTCCTAGCATCTTTAGGTCTAACATCTGAGTAACAAAACTAAAAATCTAGCAGAGCTTACATAATTGTCCCCAGTGTCCACTGAGGATTGAAACATATAGCCTCTATAAAAGGCAAAGGCTGGAATTTCAGACTCTTTCAAAGATTCCAGATAATGAAGGATACGTAGTCTGCTATAAAAGCTATCAGAAAGAATCAGAAAGAATGGCAGGACTTCACATTAGTAATCTAGCTAATCAATAATTTGAAAACACCTACGAATAGAGACTAAACTCTTGGGAGGAGGTTCGAGGCATAGCAGGGTTCTGTAGATTTTACTCTGGGCTCAGAGAAGCTGGTCAGCAAGATGGGGTTACTGGTTCAGTGCAGTCTTCAGCTACGCCTTCTCCAACCCAAATTGCATACCCAAAGAATAGTTTCTGATAACAAAGGGTTACTGACTTTAATACAGGCTACTTGTCTTAAAATGTGTAGTAACAAAGAAATGTGATAGACTCTGAAAGAATTTACTCACAGACTTAGGGTAAACAATGTATTAAAATCCTTGTATGGAAAAAATACTCTACATATCAGAAATTATCTCCTTTAGGATTCAGCTGAGCAGAAATGAAGGACCACAACTACCATCAAGCAGAAGGTTAGCCCACTCTGAAATAATTATAAAGGAAAAATAATTGAACAATGCTTAATGTATAGAGAACTGAAAGAGCTATAACTAGGAAAGTTTAAAGGCACAACAAAAGAAACAACAATCTGTTTAGCTGAGTCACAAAGCTCGGGCACATTTCATCCTGATAAATCTACAACACATACGTAACTGTTTCATATGTCACAGAAGATTTTTAGTCCCATAAGCAAAACTGTCTTCTAAAATTGTTTGTGTTCTTTATTATGCTGAAATCTTTCGCGGTCTGGGCATGAAAATGTCAATGGACTCCAAATTCCTTATGGGTTACATCCCTAGCCCACAGAAGGCAAACATCAGAGAATAAGCTCCTAACAGATACATCTGGATGGATAGATGAATGGATGGATGGATGGACGGACGGACGGACAGACAGATGGAAAGGGGGAGGGAGTCAGGGATGAAGGATTGAATACTGTCAACATGTAGCTTACAAAGTCCTCTTGATCTAGGGTAAATTCTGACAGCAACATGGAGATTTTAAAAGTATATATTTGTGTGAGCTTAGAACTAGAGATAACAGGCCTGCTCTGCCTTAAAGAGAGAATCTAGTCATTACAGGGGCAAATGCTGGAGGGACTGGGAACCAGTGAGACCAGCACTGAGAGACAAAAGTGTGCACGAGGAAAGAAGCCGGCAGTGTAGTGAAGTAGAGAGGCGCAATGCCTCTGCCACTCCCCTGCACCCCTCATCCTCCCTCTCCTCCTTGGCCTCATAGTTCCTTTTAATCTTCATCTCTTTTCACCTTCATTGAGAATAAGGTCAAAGCTCTCCAAAAAACTGTTCTCAAAACTCTATCTCTTTTTCATAGCATTAGCTAAATGTAATTACAGCCTGAGAGCATAGTTCTGCAGTTTTACAATCTAACATAAAACACCAGAGTTACAGATAACTTCAACATTTTCTAAAATTTTACTGGATATGTGACATACCTGTGTTTCAAGAGGGTCTTGCTTTATTACATACATTTTTAGTTTTTAAATAATCAGATCTAAAAACCGTTAAGATAACTAAACAGAAGTTAAAGGGGGAGTACAGTAAATAGAGCAATGTATTGATCTCTTGTAAAAAAAAAAGAAAAGAAAAGAAAAAAGAAAGGAAAAACAAAAGATGATCTATTTTGATGAAAATACATTCTTAACCATACAAACTATATAGTATTGAATTTTTTCTGTTTCTGAGCAAGTGAGTTTCAGAGTAAAATCCTTGGAGCAATAGAAATTAAAACACATGTTGGCACACGTCTTTAATTCCAGAACTCAAAAGAGGCAGGCAGAGGTAGGCGGATTTCTGAGTTTGAAGCCAGCATGTGCTACAGAAAAAGTTCCAGGACTACACAGAGAAACCCTGTCTCAAAAAAATCAAAAAACCAAAACAACAACAAAACCTGTGATTAGCTTGCTAGACAAGCTATGTGACTTGCCATAAAATGGAGTCTCAGTCACACATCATACATACTTCCCACTGAAAAGCAAGCACATAGCTATGAAGAGTGTGGTTATGTGCCCATTACACAGGTGCTGAAGACAGCTCCATGGATCCTGCTATTGTCTTGTTCTCAGCTCAAGGAACTTATCCAAACCACCCAATGACTAATAATTCAACCTTTCTCAGGGGGATGAACGTTTCCAATAAAAGAAAAATTAATGGACATGCCAACATCTTTAAATTGTGCACTTAACTAACATGTTGCCACTTAAATTGCACAGATAAATATTCTAGCCTAAGTTCAAGGGAGGCATGAATGTAAATGGGCACCATAACGAATGAGTGCTATTTAGAGAATGGCTTTGAAATATATACTTACTTTTCACATCTTTAAAAAAATCTGATTTTATTAGAACACAACTTGCATATTGGTGGAAGCTACCAGATAATCAACTGTGCATTATAGCTTCAATCAATATATATTCTTTTACACATATTTCAAAACTCCCAAAATAACAAATTCTCTGACAACACCATAACCTTAGGGTATTTCCCCAGATTCTAAGACCTGGAAAAAAATTCCAAAAAGAAATGTCAGCCCCAGGCTTCCACAGCCTTGACTGAACTGAAAATAGCAAGCAGCCGGGTGCATCAGACTTCACTCTCAACATAGGCTGAATCTACCAATCCACCAGTGACCAAATGAAGGCTGGGAAAGCTGCAGACACGTTTTCCTTTTCAAATGGATTAGGAAGCTCCAATATATTCATCTTGAAGTCTGAGTAAAATCACATCTCTGGACAAAGAAACAAAGGCTTCAGAAACAATACTGCTGAATTTCCACCCCTTAACTGGAGTCTGTATTAACGCAATGCCTTTTCATTTAACAAGTGACCGCAAGTTCTTTCTCCCAGATAAAAGAATAATCTACAAGTTAGCCATTGTTCTGGAAGAGACTATGGCTGTCCACAGTCAGTTTCTTACAAGACAATTTTACTCAGGACAAGTCAATCCTCCTTCTAAACTGGCTACACCTGTGTTTGTGACTGATGTTCATCACCAACAAAACTGGACAAAGACGACATATAACCTCAGAAGACAGGCATGCAGCCATCAGGGACAGTTCCTATTATCCTAGAATAGTTATCCAAAATATAACACTAAAAGTGAGCTCTCTTAAAATCAGGATCAAATCTTATTTATGAGTGTGGAAAAGGACTTTGAGATTCAAATATATTTTATCTTCTATTTAAGAAGAAACAGGTAATGAATGCATCTGTGTATTGACCAGAATGGTGGCAGTAGATGGCTGATCCACGCTGAGTACAGTCTTAACACCATTTCCCTGACTGTCCCAGCACAACTATAGTGAGGAATATTCTTTCAAAATGACTGGCTATCATCAATATTCTCTAATTTTTTATTCATCTGACCCCTCCCTTGAAACATCTACATACCATTATTTTGGTAGCCTTTTCTCTTTCCAGCTGTTCATTGTCAGAGTTTGCTTCATCAACAGCTTTGCATGTGAGTCTGGCAGTTCTGTAACTTCAATCTTCTTAACTTCATAGAATCTTTATTTCTTTACCTTTATAAAAACCTGTATTTAATCATGTGATTGAGTTATGATTTTACTACTTCCCAAGCACCAGTGAAGCACTACTGTGCCTGATGGGACAGACAAGGACGTTCCACCTCAGGGACAAGGTTTGAGTGAGACTTAATTCTACATATGGACAGTTCATTCGTGAACATTTTTATACTAAAATGACTGCCGTATTCTGTGAAACCTGAGACTGTGCAGGGTGATAATGCACTGACTGCACAGAAGTGCTCCTGTTTTCTTGAACCAGAGCTGTTTCTGAAGCTAGCAGCACACCCTAGCATGCTACCTTTTCATTCTGTTCACAGCCTGCCACCACAGTACTAACAGACTGAGGAAATGATACCTGTCGGAATCTTGCTCTCTAATAGCAGAAATGACTTTCATGGGCACCACTCTAACTACAGCAGCAAGATTTAAATCCCAACTTACTAATTTTAGCATCTAAATGTGTATCTGGCAACTGCCTGAATGCAGACCTACTGATGACATAATATGCTTTCTAAAAATTAAATAGTAGATAGATACTACTGTCCAGTTATAAAGTGGGCAGGATGGTTGAAGGGAGGGAGGAATTCGATCATCCTGCAATAAGAGTTAGTACTTCACAACCTTGAAGTACAGAATAAAACTGAATTATCACTGAAGACACACACATGGAGATAATGCCATGATAAAGACAGAAAGGACAGTGCTTTACATTTTAAAACAAACAAAAAGACCAGTTTTAGAACACCAAGCATGATGGTGCAGACAATACTGAGGCATGAGGATCATGAGTTCAAGGCCAGCCTGGGTTATATAATGAGATCCTGTCTCAGAAACAGAAAAATAAAAAAATAAACCCCAACCCTCCAAAAATCAAGACAAAAGTCAGACTCCTTCAGACCCAGATACTACAGGAAAGGTGTACTTAAAAGTGAATGACAGCAATAAACTACAGTCCTAAGGTCTGGTCCAAGGGTGTCTATGTGTGGCTATGTATTCTTCTCTAAGATGAGAACATAAACTAGGAAGGGCAATGTAAGTCTAACAATGAGTGGAAGTCCATGACAATGTTGCCAATAATCTCTCAAATGATGAAGCATCTGAGAACCTGCAAACCTACGATCCTTAATGGGATGAGGATCGTGGCACAGTAAGATCTTGGCAATATTCTCAACTTCAGTTAGACCTGCTTTTCTCAGTTTCCTTTCTTTGCAGGTGCTGAGTATATGCACAGGCTTCCCTATGTTTCTACTTGAAGTTCCAGGATCTCCGTTTCCAAGAGCTACACACAAACCAGAAAACAAGCTGCAAAGCCTGGCTGTGGACAGACTGTTACCGTCCCCGTGGTATCTCTAGGTTCACTCTCCAAGCCTTTGCAGATGCTCTCCTCTCTGTAGCCTTGACAGCCACCTATGTGCTGGGCCAGTCAAGCACCACACACTTGCTTCTGGGCATGAGCAGCTGAGCTCTACCTGAGGAAACAAGTGCTGCAAGCCCATGCTTACCAGCCCCAGACGGACAGCCAACCCTGCTGACAGTCAACAGTTCCCAGGAAACTCTCCCTCGGCCTACAGCCACTTGTTCCTAACTTTCCCTATTGGGTCAAGCCTCCACCTTCTGACACTCTCGGGTGATGGCTATCCCGAGTAGGGAGGAAACCAGACACTGGCTCTCTGGCCTGTACCATATCAGGAACTGTATTTACCCTGTTCTCTGTGCCCACAAAATGAAAGCATACCTTATTCCACTGGCTGTCTTTCTCCCTACTTCAACCTCAGCTTTCCCTCGCCCCGTGACCATCAACACCATGTGCACACATGTCCAGTTCCAAGCTGTGTTCTTGTATTCACCTTCATGGTACAGTTTCTCAAAAAGTTATTGATTTTTTTCTTTTTCTATAACCTCACCTATCAACATTTAAAAATTTAACTCCCTTTCAAATTAAAAATAACAAGGGCTGGAGATGCAGCTCAGTGACAGAGAGCTTGACAAGCATGCACAAGACCCCAGTTTCAATTTCCAGGACAGCATGGCTGGTGGCTGGAATAGGATTTGAAAACTTGGTCATTCTTAGAGTATTGTGATACTTGATGGGGGATTAGGAGATATGGCCTTTGGCCTTGTTGGAGAAAGTGTGTCACTGCTGGGAAATCTTGAGATTTCAAATGTTCACATTAGTCCCAGTCTCTCCTCTCTTCCTGCTGCCTGTGGATCCAGATGTAGAACTCTCAGCTCCTTCTCAAATACCATGTCTGCTGCATGTTCCTATGCTTCCCACCATGATGATAATGGAGCACACCTCTGAAACTATAAGCTTCCTTTGTAAGAGTTGAATGGTCATGGTGTCTCTTCACAGCAATAGAACACTGATCAAGACAGCATGCATATGTAAGTGCAAGTACATACACACAGAGACATTAACAGCAAGCACAGAGAAAGTTCTGCTACTATGTTTCCCTTTTTCTTAGCTCATTGTCAGGCTCCTAAAGTTATCAATATCGAAGTTTGATATGTATCCATACCACTTTGTTCACATAATTCCATATAAACACAAGGTCACTGACAAAAGAAGTATAACTAGCACTAGCTATAATATGTCTTCTGTGTAGCCATTGTTATGAAAATCTCTCTAGGAATTTATGGGGATACAAGTATTATTCATTTTTTAGGCTGGTTCTTGCCCTATGTCCCAAGGTAGCCTCCAACTCTTGCCTCTGCCTCCTATAAGCTAGAACCTCATGCACCTGGCTGTATACTATACAATTATTTTAATGACTTTCTTATTGATGGGTATTTCAGTAGTTTTGTGTTACTGGTGCTAGAAACACTACTGCAAAAAATATCCTCACATAGGTTTTCTTT
>LOJH01014420.1:0-21876 GCA_001685095.1 Ellobius talpinus | reverse complement strand
CTTTCCCCTGCTCTGTGATGATGTGCTCATGTTGTATTAGTTAACTTTCCCCTGCTCTGTGATGATGTGCTCATGTTGTATTAGTTAACTTTCCCCTGCTCTGTGATGATGTGCTCATGATGTATTAATTAGTCAGCTTTTTCACTGTAATAAGGCACTTGAGAAAGCTGACATAAAGCAGCAAAGTGCTGTGGGATAATTCTCTTGTACACTGTAAAGATTTGTCACTTAAATTAGTTTAATAAAGCGCTGATTGGTTAGTAGCCAAGCAAGAAGTAAAGGTGGGGCGATCAGACTAAGAGAATTCTGGGAAGAGAAGAGGCAGAGAGTCAGTAACCAGCCAGATGCAGAGGAAACAAGATAATACCAAGCTACATGGCTAAACATAGATAAGTGGTAAGAGCTAGTTACTAATAAGCCTGAGCTAATAGGCTAAACATTTTTATAATTAATATAAGTCCCTGTGTGTTTCTTTGGGAATGAATGGCTGTGGGACCAGGCAGAACAGAAACTTCCATCTACAGCAAAGTTTTCTTCGACTCATGGTTTCAGTAATTTCAGTCCATGATTGACTACATCTACTGTTTCTGGGCCTATGGTATGGGTAGAAGGGCAATAAGTCATAGCAGAACTGCTATGAACAAACTGATAGAAGCAGGGCAAAGGCTACTCTACTGCATGGTGGCATAACGCATAAAGAGAAATGAACTACCACAAATGAGACAGACCTTTCCAGGGCTCAGCGCACGTACCTACTTCCTCCAACTGGCCCAATTCTTTCCATTTCTAGCACTTCCCAATAAACCAACCCATCACACATTATGAAAGTTCTTATGATATATAATTACCTTCCAGGAGCCCCAACTCTCAACATTGTGGCACTGGGGACAAAAATCTTCAAAACAATGGGTCACCACATCCTAATCATAATACCAATCGGCAAACAGATTTATGGTGGCTTAATTTTATAAATAACCTGTGCAATAAACAAACGGGCAACAGGACTTTACTCTGTAGCCCAGACTCATCTGGAAATGACTCTGCAGCCCAAGATCCATCCTCCAGCTTCAGCTTTCTGAGGTCTGGGGCTACAGGTGCTAGCCACCATGCCCAACAGGAGACCATGACTTATCATTTTGATAAAATTAAAAATAGCAATACCTCCTGTTGAAAAGGATATGGAAAAAGAGATGCTACTATACACCGCTAGGAAGACACTACACCACAATGCCTGTGGGTGGGACTTTAATATGAGTATAACCCTTTGACGCTGCTTCCTTACAGATAATTAAATAATTCAGAAGGTGTACTGACCTGCCACCATAAACCTAGAAATGTCTTAAAGATCCTTAACAGATAAATTGTGAGCAGTAATAAAGTTAATATATTCTGCTACTGTTAAAAGAGATAAATCATTTTTATGTAGTAACAGAAGGACAGTCACAATGACAACAAGATAGTGGCAAGGTTTCAAATAGTATATACTAGCTAAATGCCATTTTTCTTTTTAAAAGTATTTTCAAAGTTCTTACAAACTAGCAGGTTTCATTATGCCATTTTCTTCACTCACTGTTACATGTGGCAGTATACCCTGTTATTATTCCTCTCCCCTTCTCTCTCTGCTCCACTCTGTCCTATTTGTTCCCCTCTTGCTAGTCCCCCTTCTCCCCACAAATATTCTTCCTTTGTGCTTTCATGTGTTACTTTTTCCAGAACCTTCTCTTTCTCATCCTCCTTCACAAGATCATCTTCCATTCATGGTCCTTTCTTCTTTAATGTCCTACCCACAGACATAAATTTATGTATGAGAATAAACAGAATTATTTTTCTTTCTGACCCTAACTTATTTTGTTAACAGGACTTACAGTTACATACATTTTTCTGCAAATGTATTGACTTCCTTCTTTACGGGCAAATAAAATTCCATTGCATTATGTCCCGTATTTTCTTATCTATCCATCTGTTGGTTGAACTGCATCTAAGCTGGCTCCATTTCTTAGCTGTTACACATCATAATGTAACAGTAAGCATGGATGTGCAAGTATCTCTGTGCTATGTTGATTTTGAGTCTTTTGGGTGCCTTTTCATGAGTATTTTAGCTGAAGCATAGGATAGTTTTGTTGACCTCTACACTGATGGCCATGTGTACACTCCCATCAGCAGTATACAAGGGTTTCTCTTGCCTCTGTCCTCATTTACTGTCTTGAAGCAATTCTGCCTGAGATGAGATGGAATCACAAAGCAGTTTTAATTTGCATTTCCCTGATGGCTGAGGATGTTTGAACAGTTTTCTGAAGATTCTTTGGCCACTAAATACAATTTTTTATAAATAACATATTTATGTATGACTATACTTAGAAAAAAAATGCCGGGTGGTGGTGATGCATGCCTTTAATCCTAGCACTTAGGAGGCAGAGGCAAACAGATCTTGGTGAGTTCAAAGCTAGTCTGGTCTACAGAGCAAGTTTCAGGGCACTTAGGGCTGTTACATAGAAAAACCTTGTCTGGAAAAACCAAGGGAAAAAAAAGAAAAAAGACAATACACGCTATACATTCTAATGAATATATATTCTAAGAACATGAATATTAAAAGATAAGCAAAATTTCTAGTCATATTTTAAATTTATTAGAGAAACAACTTTTTTGAAAGAGTTTCTCTGTATAACTCTGGCTGCCTCAGAACTTACTCTGTAGACCATGCTGACCTCAAACTCAGAGACCTGCCTGTCTCTGCCTTGCGAGTACTAGGATTATAGACGTGTGCCACTGCCCAGCAATAACTCTTCTTTTAAAATCTTGTGGAATAGTCAAAGTTTATGAATCATTCCTCACATGTTTTAATTTCTTTAGACTTATACACCACCTTTATTGCAACCAAATATCATGAGTTGAAATACTGCTCTTTCCCGAGAGAAGTCAACAATAAAAGGGGAGCTTACAGAAAAATCTTTTCGTCTGACAGCTTATGATGGGATACATCCATGAACCACACTGAAAATCTATCCTTTGCAATCAAAGAAAACAGTGTTTACACAAAGAACATGTCCCAAAGTTCTCCAATAAAGAAAAGTGTTTAATCAAAATATTTGTTGACAGCTGGTTAGTGCTGATCTAAAGTAGAAAAGAGAATCAGTGTCATTACAATCCTTTGTTTTAGGTATAAGAGCTGAATATGCAAATTAGCCCAAAATGGAGCCTCATTATCTGTTTTACACTTCAAGTGTGATTCTAAGCACTGTAGGTATACACACACAGACACACACAGAGAATGCACATTTATCCCAACAAACCGTGCACATCATCTGTTCAGAACCGGGAGCTGCACACATGCTTCTCCACCATTAACTGCAAGGCAGATGGTAGGCACTGATCAACAGACACAAAACAAACCGCAAGTCCTACTCCCTCAAACAGTCCCTCTCACTTCTTTCCTTTAGAAAAATATCAAGTAGCTTTTCCTTACTATTGATTTGCAACTCCGTGGTTACAATAGGCAAAGCCAAGGAGGATTTCAAAGAAGGCAAAATGTTTCTTGGCACAGATTTGCTTTCATAGTCTTAGGCAGGAGATTACACTAACTTTGAACCGCATGGCATACTGTATCGTTTATCAGCATCTAATGTGTAAATGAGCTCTTTCTATAACTGGAGGTTTGGTTTTCAAAATACATAATTACTGATCATTTTAGTCTGTATCACATTTCTTTTGCAGGGTGAAATGAACTAAAACAGCTGTTATGTCCTAATAGCTTTATAATGTGCAAAGAATTTCTATGACTATCCAAAATTAAACCTAGAGCTTCCCATCAGCTTCCCATCAGGCAGAACGTATTCATGTGTACATATGACCCACATTATTTGGAAGAACAATTATTAACTTATGAAATTATAATTTGAAGCATAATGAAGGAATGCTGCTAAGGAAATACCACTGCTCATGAATGAGGTCAGACACCAAGTCCACTGCTCAACTCTCCACCATCCGCTGCAGCACTTGGACTGGAAGAGTCTGAGTGTTCCTGCTGCTACTGTTCCTTGCAGGGATCGAGCCCTCTATTTTTATACTGGGAGATGAATTTCTAGAAGGTGAACCAAGCCTGGAACTCTGCCCAGAATTTCTGGCAGCCGACAAGCAATCTGGTTTTCCTGCTGGTCCCGAGCTAACCTTGTATCCACAGCGAGCACCCTGATCCAGGGCGCATGTGCCATTTATAATCATCACCAAGAAAGCACTGATCATTTTATTAACCATGGAACTTGTATGCACAGTTCTCTTGAAGTGTATTTCTGTGAGATGGAATATTAAAAATCCTGTTTCCTAGTATTGCTTTCTAACAATGAGGAGGGGGACAGCAATGCTTAGAGTGTTTTCCAGAAAAATCTATTATTATTCAGGCAGTTGCATTTAAGGATGTTAAGAGGGTTAAGGAGAATCAAATATTTGATGAGTACTACCTAAAGGAATGTAAAGTAAGGCACAGGAACCACAAAATAATCAGAGGAGTGCACAGGGTATACTATGTAATGGATGGGTATACTGGGCCACTCAAGTTATAAATATTAAAGGTCAGAGCAATCACTACTAGGTAGTGTGGGTGACATCTAAATGTGCACAGGCCTAGCTCTCCACTGAGAGAATTACTAACCACCAACATTCCCTCTGGATTACTATACCCAAAGCAAGCAGGATAGGAGATGACTGTCGTGCACAGTAGAGCTGCATCTAGAGTTTGCATCCTAGCTGTCCCTCCAAGTTCCTTGCCTTCCCAAGCTTACATCAGCAGGGCTTTCACCATCAACACTACTTTCTTATCCACACAGATGCTTGACTTGGTTTGGAAGGCTTGGAAACTCCTCCCTAAGAGCTCCATTCATCTGTGTGTTCTCGCTTCCAGCTCCTCCATCTCTGTGGTCTGTCCCCATGTTAGAGGCCCCTGGCTAACCAATTCAGGAGTCCAGTGCTCTGGGCAGCTTGCCTTCACCCTCCTCTGCCTTCTACCCAACAAAACACTGTCCCATGCCTAATATTTCGCTATCTTCGTGCTGGTTCTGGATTTCCTGAGTGTCATTAGTAAGTTCTAGGAGAGCAGTTTCCAAAAGAAGTCTCATGTATGACTGACTATTCATGTTCACATTCCCACACAGAGCACATACCACAGTGACATGCTGATGAATAGCAGTTTTTTTCTCTAAAAAATGTGTACACACATACAATCAGGTCGAATCTTGGCTCCAAAAAAGACTTTCTTCAGTTCTCATAAATTTTTACTATTCTCTGAAAATTAACCCAGTTGAAAAGTTCTTCATAGTGAAAACTTTAGTTATACGGTAAGAAGAATTCAAAAGCTTAACTTTAAATAAAACCAAGTAAATTCTAGAAATCTATAGAGGTATCCAAGGTAACACGAATGTGCCATTCACACATAGGCAGTATGGGTGGGCACTAGGGAGGAAATAAGAGAAGTAGGAGACGCTGGAGAACTGAGTGCAATGCAGAGCCTGCCTTTTGTGTTCAGTACCCAGAACATCCTCCCCACTTCACTTCCCTCGCAGGAGCCTTGGTCATTTAAGACTCAGTTCAAATCTTCCCCATAGGAGGATCCTCTATCACTATGGTCTTGTACCTTTCATATTTTACTTTATCAATTTTTAAGTTTTTATATTTATTAATTTATTGGGGCCCTAAATGCATGTCATGGTACATCTGCAGAGGTCAGAGAAACACTTGTAGGAGTTGGTTCTCTCCTACCATGTGGGACATGGAGCTCAAACTCAGTTCATCAGGCTTGGCAGCAAGCACCTTTATCTATTGAGACATCTCTTCAGTAATCCTAGAAGGCAACATCCCCTCTCCCAACAAAGTTTGTTCTCAGGGTTAGGGACATCTATTAGAGGTTAATTACAAGTATTATAGGGTTGGCCAGTTAGGGTAGAAATTAGGTAGTTTCAGGGATCTCTTTTGAAAACAATAAAGGGAATTGGATGGGATAAGAGGTAGATTGGTGTGAGTAAACTCACACTAATAATAATAGTAATAGAGTAAATACTTGTGAGCTATTATTTATAGACAATTTACATTGGTACAGATTTTTTGTATATTGATACAAATTTAAATTATGTTTGTTATATTGAATATGCTCCTATTTCTGTTTACAATACTTGTACACCTATGCAAAGTTATTGTCATATGGTATGCATGCATGTTTCTACCTCTGCTTAAGATATTTTGTATATTGATGCGATTTTAGGATATATTTATCATATTACACTATACATTTCTACCTCTGATCAAGATNATAGGTATTAAGAATTATAGGTCAATAGTCATCCATGTTTGTCATACTTAGACTAATCAGTTTCTTTAAATACATAGAGATTGTATTCCACATAGATAGGTAATCTTAAACCACTTCAAAGAACTATAAAATATGACATTCAAATAACTTAGGGATCTGTTGACGTGAGACACAACTACTCCTGACAGCACCAATCTATTTCTGAGAGAATGTTGGGCACCAAAGACACTCCACTTGGAGCTTGGCAAAACTGGCCTTTGGGCAAAAAACTGCCGATGCCTCGACCACTGACAAAATGCATGGTATCCAGACTGAACGAGCAGAATACAAAAAAAAGACTGCCAAACCTTGCCAAGACATGGTAAGACAGTTTCAAACTTTTCCTGCCTCTGAAAATAGTCTATCAGTTACTCTAGGCCTCAGCCAAAGCTGGTTGCTTCAACCTTGAAAATGTAACTTTGAGCAATTGTCCAGATAGTTGGTTGTCTGTCATTTTTTGCGTATTTGGAAGTTGCTTGATTGTACTTCCTGTTTACTCAAGTAATATTTTCCTTTTCAGGTCTTTAATGGGGTTAAAGATGAGATAGTTGTAGTACCTTCCTCTCATGACTTAGCCAAGCCATTTCTAACATAAGACAAACTCCTCAGGGTAAGATAACTATTAAAACATTCAGCATATATTTCTTGCTTGATATTGTTTATGCTGGTTGTAATTCTAATTTTTAAACCTGATATTTGTTCTTATTGTATATAGTTTTGTATTGTAAAACTCTTATTTAGACAAAAGGGGGAGATGCTGCGGGAACTCTTTCAGCCAATGGCCTTTGAGATGCTGTCCCACTTTGGGTGTGGTCTTGGGTACTATGTAAGCAGAGGTAGGGGTGTGGTCAAGACCCTTGGCTGCTAGATTCAGTTCTGTTCTCCGCTACCTTTGAGTCTACCTCTAAATAAAGAACCCTTTATCATACTCCATTCTGAGCTAGTGTGGGACTATTTTATCATAACCGACAACAAATTATTAGTAGATTGTTATTTCCATTACATCATGAGTCTCTTTAAACAACTGCATCTTGCTATCTGACGTAGATACCTCCCCACAAATGGTGTCAGGTGAATGTCTGAATAGATAAATTCTTTAGCAACAAAGAAAATACATATTTTGAGGGGTAAATTATAAAAAAGGATGTTTAAGGACTGATCAGGCAGCACCAATCTGTTTGGACTGCTTGGGAAGCAACTGCTAACAGAACAAAATATAGCTCTTGCCCTTCCATAAGGAAAATCAGCAACTGGTATTTGTGGTAATAACAGGTTATTAGTGCCATTAGCATCCTCTTCATGCAATGAGCTTGTTAACGCTCTCTAAAATTACAAAACAAAATGCTAAGGAAAAGGACAACCCAATCTATTTTCTCATTTTCCAACCCTCCACTATATACAAAAGGAGCTCAAGCGTTATCCTTTAAAACAACAACATAAAACAAAAGGCCTGGATTCAGCTGAATAACACACATAAACAGCCATTTCTCAAAGGTCTTAATGAAAATAAAGCACAGTGTTTGGGTTTTGTTATTTGGTTTTGCTGTGGGGGCTTTTTCCCCCCAATAAGAGGACTCTAGGTGAAAACAATAAATAATTTCTCAACTTAAAAAAAAGGCAACTCAATATGTGAAGAGATCTTGTGAAAAGAGATTTCACAATGTTTGTTGTTTCTAAATACAACTGAAGCAAACAAACCAGGAAATAAGAACACCGGTGGGTTTCACTCTACAATAACAAAGCCTGAAAAGATCTTAGGAGGAACCAAGGGGCAGAAAGATTTAAAGCTCTATTGACAAACTGACAAAGCACGCTGAAAACAAGGTTTGCCAAATGCTCTTAGGAGCATGTTTAAGAAGAAAACTTCAATTGCTCATCATCATTAATTACCAAGTGTGAGTTTGTCCACTCGGTGGCTGTGACCAGCTGGAGCAGAGCAGCCTTTGGTGACAGTGAGCCTCCTGCAGTATTCCTGGAAATGGCTCTTCCCACAGGGGAAGAAAGAGATGTCATTCAGTGGGAGAATGCTTCCCAAAAGGGCAGCAAAGGTTGTGGTTCCTGGGTCCTGCAACTCTAGAGCAGGACTGTTCCTTTTGTTTTGCTAGGTTTGATCTGGCTCAGTTGTTTATTCTGGAGGTTGAACCCAAGGGCTGGTGCGCAGTAAGGTGCTCCCTCCCACCTTGCTGCACACATGCAGTGAGGGCTGCTTCTGCACCACCATCACACACTCACCCCCCCCACCCCCTGCCACCGCCCAGTAACGGCAGTGTTTGACACAGAATCAGATCCTTTGGTTAAAAGCTCAGATTTCCAACACTCAAGTTCTTCATCTGTACAGCAATGGAGTCGGTTCTCCTCCCATGAGGCTGCTGTGAGAATCACGGGGGGAATAAAATGTGGTTGGGTCCACAAGTGCTGGATAAACATCAGGCTGCTCCCTTTCCAGCCTCCCCAGCCCTCTAATCCTCTCCCTGTATCCTCATTCCTCCTGTTTTTCTGACTCCTCATATATATTCAGTGAATCTGTTACTCTTTTATATATTTCAGAGTTCCAGAAGGCGGCCTGAAATCCTTATTTGTCAGAAGCTGGAATAACTGTGCTGTGGAAGTCCACAAGTCCCCTCCGCTGTGCAGATGACGACTCCTGAGTTTTCTGGCACATAGTGGACATCCACGGACTCTGGGCATAATTAATGCTTCCATCAGTAGGCGACTCAAACAGTACAAATGTTTCACAGGTTATTTCACAAATCACAGACCAGAATAATTTATATTTAAATATGGTTTTATTTTAAAAATCATTTCAAATTCTCTTCTGCTCTAAGTAAAATTGTTATAATTTAGTGACACCATGTGGCTACGTTTTGCTTTGCATTCTTAGAAAAAATGCTCCTCTCTCTGCAGGTTGTTCTGTGCTAGTTCAACAAGTACGATATCAAAGTTATAGGTAGAGGAACAATTCAAACTCAGTGTTTGCTGAAACAGCTACTTCTTTAAAGTGGAACCCTTCCCACTTCTTTTCCATCATAAATAGAGCATTTCTCAAACGGTTGAGCTTTCTGATCCCAGGAGGAGAGTAAAGGCTCAGCATAACTGACTAGGAATCTAAAGCCTCCAGGTGAACTGCTCAATTATGCCACTGTTTGCTTTTTTAAAAGCAAATAAATATTATCTCTGCCCAGTTAGGGGGCTGGGGGAGGGGAAAAACAAAGACATGTGAGTCCACACACTGTCAGCGTGGCAAGAGAGAATGCCTCCATAAATAGAAATGCCTCTTTTCTCGTTTGTTCTCTCCCCGCTAGATCTACGGCCCTGTGTAGGTACTATAATCTAATGAGAACAAGTGGGGGAAATGCTGTAGCTAATGACAGCGGGGGTGAGGGTGAACTGAAATGTACGGTAGCAATAAAAGAGATTCAAGTGCCTCGTGCCAACAAACGGTACAGTTTTAGTACACATCTAATGAGGCTTCCTACAGAAGACCAACTACACGAGCAACTTCGCCAAAGTCACCAAAAAAAGCCTCGATGGCCAAAGCAAAGACCAGATAATGCCATTTCCTATAGCTGGGCTCACAACACTACCCTGGCAACCTTACTTAGAAATGCATCCCTGCTCCCACTGATCCTTGTTATCATAGTGCCATGTTGACAACATGTAGTTACAAATTTGTGCATATGCCTCCCTCAATTGACAAATGCACAACCCCTGACATCCGTCAGAGCTACAATCTCAGGATTAAGTACAAAATATAGCACAAAGTAGGTGTTCATTTGCTGACTGAATAAGTGGTGGCTGAACACATGAAGAGAATTTTTCCTGAGCTGGTGAGGCACAGCTAAATTCCTGTTCTGCGTGGAAACAGAGCCCCTCTAGTGCGATGTTTATCATCACTGAAGGCCTCTAATGGAACCCCTGAGACTAGAAAGACAGACTGGCAGATGTTCTGTGACACCCTTTCCTTTGTCTGTGACATACTTGGCACATTGTAATTTCTCACTCTAAGAAAAGAGGAAAGAAAACCACAGTAATTCAAACAGTCAACAGGAATCAAAGGCAATCACTGTAAAAGAGTCAAGTATATGCTACAATTCAGCGCATGAGAAACAAGGCCAGTCTCATCAGGGTGGTAAGCAATCATTGTTAAGTGAACAATCCTAAGTTAACTCCCCAACCGAAACCATCCCCTCTCCTCTGTCTGCCTGAATGGAATATCCGACTATAAGGAATTTTTAAAATATTAGAAAAATATGTAGCATTCTTTAGCATTGGATTGAGGAACACCTTTCTGAATAATATATAAAACTAGAAATAATTTCCAAACACTGATTTGAGCATCTCTTTTAAAAACGTAAAAGTCTATTTGACAAAAGAGCATCAATTTAACACTAAAACCTAGTAACAAGTCACATAGCACACAAAAGAAAATCGTACATCACACACACGGACACACGCACACACATGCACACATGTCTATATCAATGCAAAGGTCTTACAAGTGACACAGTATGGTTTGCTCTGAATATGAAGACTGCACATAAACTGCAAGTCACTTTTCTTCCTCTCCACCTAAGGGTTAAAGATGGGGGCAGACAGTATTAGTCTAATCTTTTGGTCACATAGAAAACAAGCCCCACTTCACACACAAACAGGGGTCCAGTATGAGTCAATCATTTCCCTCCATCCGTCATCATGGTTGGAATGATCACTGTGGTCTGAAGCCTGGCACTATCTTACTGCAGCAGACACAATCTACTGCTGTGCAGGATGAGCACTGCCTCGATCACACTGCACAGGTATTGCAATGGCAGACTTAACGACTGTATCTATACACATACATACACACACACGTATACATATATATATATGAATCAAAATAAAACTGCTATAAACATTCAAAAATGGACAAATTATTAGTTATTAATATACCTGTTTGCGGCAGGCCTGGGACTGTCATGTGTGACCTGACAGTACAGGAAGTACCCAGAACACTTGGCTACTAAGAAAAGGCACAGTGGTCTTAATAAAAGCCACCATGCCAAGGACAGGACCTTCTCTGGTGATCAAACAGTTCAGATTCTCAAGTGGACAAAAATAAAACTCTGCTATGTATGAGTGTCTACTTTCAACCAGACATCACGCTCTGTGCTTGTCAACTAACTATCAAAGCGAAGGCCACAAAGAGTGCTGTTCCCGTTCTTGATGTGTGTGGGTGCCAGGCTGAGGAAGGCACAAATTTACCACAAAAACGAATGTGTGAGGTAAAGCTAGGATTGGGGTGAGCCCCATCTACACCACAGCTCGGTTTCAGGCCACAATGCTTGTTCCCTCTGGCCTGGTCTCAGAAAGAGGTGCAGGTAATTTCCCTCTCTCCTCAGTTTATAAAGTATCACCACTGTCACTGGAACAGATCAAAACTGCCATCCATACAAAGCATTCAAAAACCTTCTATTTGAACCTCCAAATTCAGTTTCCTAAAGAAAACAAACTCTGAAAACGCAGAGCTATGTGCCACCTCGGGAAGTCTGTCAGCACTCCACCGTCCTAATGAACGCACGACTAAGATGAAATAAGGAGCAGGCACGGTAATGCTGAGTCGCTCGTCGTTACAGTCGGCACCTGACATCACGAAACCACACTACGTACAGAGAAACTGCTGCATACAATGCCACAGTCTAAGGTCTGCTCAAAAGTACGATGATTTGGAATCCAAACTCCGTGCCTCTAAGAGCTTGCAATTTCATTCTTGGAGGCAAAAATAAAACACTAAAGAACAAAGTTGGTATACAAATACACAAATTAGCTAACAATAAAAACTAAATCCTTACATACTAAGGAAGTATTTCTTTGCAGAGTGAAGTTCCTGCAAGCAGTTCATTTAGAGCATTGTTTAAGCAGTCAATAAGTGATTATGAAGGAAAACCAACACATCCTTGGATGTTAGTAAAACCTAATTCTTAGATTCATTTTAAAATACTGTTAGAACAAAAACCTAATCCAAGAAACAGAATTTATGAAGAAATGTAATAGATGTGTTAAAATGGTTATTTCTTACTAATATGGGCCCTGAGATTCCTCCCTTTTCTTGCTATCACTGTCTCTTACAGCACCTTTGCCCAGATTTGTAGTTTGGCACTGATGAACTGTATGAATGGGAATGCCACATAGGTACATATATTCGAACGTTTGGTCCTCAGCTGATAGAACTGTTTGGGAAAAATTAGGAGGTATGGCCTTGTTGGAGGAAGCTTTTAACTGGGGCTGGGCTTTCAGGAGGTGCAGGGGTGAGTATGGGGGGGGTGGATGCATGCTCTGGGAAAAGATGAAAACCCAGTTACTGCTCTGGAACCTGCCTGACTGCCTGCTGCAAGCTCTCACCACAGCGGCCATGGACTCACCCTCTGAAACTGTAAGCCTCAATAAACTCTTCTGTAAGTTGATTTGCTCATGTGTTTTTCCATAGCAACCGAATGTAATTATTATGACATGTACTAAAACAAAAGCTGGCAGCATAAATAAAACAAAAAAGGACCCTGGCAAAGTCAAGTACATAAAGGAGGGAAAGAAAGAAGGGAGGAGGAAAAATGGAAGTGTTCAAGGGAAAGTATACTTTCTAAATGCTAGAGAGCCTGACTGAAGGTAGCTGGAGCACGGCGACTGTCCCGGCTGGAAGCATGGTAACTTGTCCTCCGAGCCATGTTCCCATTGTTTCAGATTACAGAGCAGTGTGCTATCCTCCCACTCACGTCAGCTTAGGCTGACATGCTGTTTTATATTTTAGCCTGCTTCAATCATTACAACCTGAGTTACTGCAGACTGGATCGCCTCCTCTTTCTCCTCTACCTCCTCCTCCTCACGGGTCCCTCTCTCCAAACATCTGGTGGCAGCTCTGGGATATGAAATCTTAACTCAATTTCTGGTCCCTCTTATTTTAATCCATCCCAAACTCCTCTAAGTAAAAGAAATATTTTAGTCCCTCTTTGGGGAAATGAAATGGATTTTCTTCATCTATACACAAGAGGATCCCTGGGCAACAATACTGCATCCAGTAATACCAACAAAAATCTACTAGTGGTGGGAAAGTTTCATGAATTCTTGTCCTGAGTTAACCATGAGTTCACAGAGGTGACTCCTGGCCAGGAGACTAAGCCAGGGACATTCTCACCTGCTTCATGTCAGTCATGACTACAAGTCAGAGTGGATGGCATCTGACGTGGGGAGGCAGGTGAGGTGATGGTGAGAGGCCAGCTGCAGATTGTCCCTGCTTTTTCCAACCATTTCTCTTCCCTACTCTTCTCCCACACCTATATGAGCCTACTATTTTCTGCCTTTAACCTCTTGCCTTAAAGATTATCATCAGAGGGCACTGTCCAGTGGGAAGAACAAATCTATGTTAATTTTCAGGGAACTTCAACCACCTTTACCAACTCCCAATTTCATTAACTTACATGTTTTGCAGAAGTACAGAAAGTTTAGATAATGGTTTTTATCTACAGAAGGATGTGAACTATTAAAACAGTAACCTTCAGCACTCTCTACAACAATCCTACCAGGGGGCTGGGATAGAATCGGCTGGTACTGAGGAAGAACGATGTGAGCATGAAGCCTACCAGCTAAGCCAGCCTTGCGCCTTTCACCAACCGCACTTAAAACACCTGCTCTGGCCGGGCAGTGCTGCGCACACCTTTAATCCCAGAACTTGGGGGGCAGTTGCAGGTGGATCTCTGTGAATTCAAGGCCAACATGATCTACAGAGTTAGTTCCAGGACAGCCAGAGCTACACAGAGAAACCCTGTCTCAAAAACAGACAACAACAACAACAACAAAAAAAAAACCCACCTGCTCTGGCATACCCCACCTGCCATCCTGATGCAGACAAAGGCATCCACAACTCTCCTCCTGGCTCTGGGCACCATCAGGGAGCCTTGAGGAAGATCTTCCCTGGATGTTAAGGAAACACCACTGTCTAACCACAACTGCCTCTCTGTGTAGACAACAGTGAGTGCAAAGAGCAACTCCGTCTGCACACTTGCACAGAAAAACACAGCACAAACATGCTGGACAGCTCCCCAGCGCAGCCACACACTAAGGTCCATAAACTTCCCTGCAGGGTTTTGTTTTTCTGTTTTTGTTTTTTCTTTTGGTTTTGGTTTTTTGAGAGCAATCTCCTTCTCAAACTCCAAATGTCCTTAAATAAAGATGGAAATCATTTATTAACAATGAGTACTTACCTGCAGACACGAGCTGGGAAATACAACTTCTGCCAAGACCGACACAGGTAATGTGAGTGATCTATGACTCTGATCCAATCAAGTTCATCCATGGACACTTCAATAAAGTAGGAATAAGACCTAGGAAGTAAAAGGAAAGAACAGGGCACAGTGACAACAGAAAACCAAAGTAAGATATTAAAATGTACCAAGATATAGAATGAACTAATTCTATCTGTTTCAAAATGACATTTTTATCAAATTCAGGTAGCAATGAAAGCTGTATAAAACACTCTCCTTAGCATTTACTCAATGTATTGACATTTCTTCTCAGTTTGTCTTTCTGCCTTAATCAAATGATGAACTACTTAAGAACAAAATGAAACGGAAGACTGTTTTTCTTCACATTGCCCAGATGCCTTGGTCACGCCCTATTAGCAGAATAATAAAGCCAAGAGGGGGGAAAGAAGAGACAGAGAAAACAGGAGCAGAATTGGGGAGGTTAGACCGAAAAGGGACAATGAACAGAAGCAGGCAACTGCCCTTTCCTCCTTCCACGGCCCCTGGTCTAGGTGTTCTGCCCTCCCTTCTTGGCAGGGAAAGTTAAGTGGGAGGGTGGAATAGTTCTCTCCACAGAAGCCAGCTTATCTCCAGCCACCTCTCAGTCTCCTACCCATACCACACTTAAAACAGCCTGCTGGAAAATAAACAACGTGGGGGGAAGATAATGCTTGTTTCTTTTGGATGCAACTTAAAACTTGCCAGCTAATAACCTGGCTATAATGAAAACAGCCCATCATCCTCCCCTAGGCAGTTGCCCAGGACCATTAAATGCTGGTCCCATACTGAAAACATCTGTACTTCCTTGTCATGAGCCAAATTTAAATTTGAGGCGCAGTTATTACTTGTACTGTAATATCAACAGGAACAATCTCGGAAGATTTAGGTGAGCATAAATGTCAGCCTGCAACCCACAGCTGTGGCCAGAAAAGGTCAGCTTATTTTGTGTCATCCCCTCACTTTCTGCTGTCCCCTCAACTCCCATTCATTTTATCGCTCAGCCTCAAACTGGCTATAACCTTTTATTGAACCTCTCTGAGTTATCAGTAATGTGGGATATAATTTTACAACACATCAGAATCTTTTTGGCTTAAGATTTTGAATTTTTCACCTTTACTTCAAATGTTAACAATGCTGTGAGGAAAGAACAGGTAAAGCTAAGTCCTCTGTGGATGGAATACAGATACTAAAACAAAGTGGCCGATAAATATTTAACATCATGGGAACAATGAGCAGTGCTTTCAGGTTCAAGCACACTAGCCTTTTCCTTTATTATTTTTATACCAATTTCATTATTAATTAGACGAATGAAATACGTAAAGCCTTTAGAAAGCCTACCATATACAAGTAATGGAAGTGCAATATAAATATTATTACACTGTTATTATTAACCAGGGATTCTTGGAAATGAGAAACATGAATTAACTCTAACCACTTTGTCAGTCATGCACCAAATATCCACCAAGATACATGTGAGGAAATGCACTCTTTTTTTTAAAGGATTTATTTTACAGCACACATTACATGGGGTTGTGAGTCACCCAATGTGAGTGCTGGAATCAAACTCTCGCCCTCTCCACAAGAGCAGTACATGGATCTGAACTACTGAGCCATCTCCCCAGCCCCATGAAGTATATTCTTAATAAAAACAAAACAGAGCTATCACCTAGGGATCTCAGAAACAACACTACACATACAAATGCTGACTGACTCACCTTAAAAAGATTCCCTCAAATGGTCAAAAATTCAATGTGCTACCAGGACACACTCTCTTCCTTCCATGTGAGCCCTATCACTACTCCCACTGAACCGACAGGCCCAGACCCAAGAGGCACAGCAGGCTGGGTAGGCCTTAGGCTAAAAGTACTACTAGAGACCACGTAGTTCTGTTCATCACTGCCCTGGTGTTTCTGACACCAGGAATGCACAGGCACAAGCAGACCAGAGTACGACAGAAGTGATGGAAGGAAAGCACTCTGGGAGCTGCTAAGAAACTGGGCACACGCAGTGGCATGAAGATCACTCCACTTCTTTCTCAATTTGACTTCATTCCAAGGATGCTTAGCTATGCACTAAAAGATAATTTCTTCAGTCATTTAATGATATGTATTTTAAAGGTTTCATAATATCTAATATTAAGGAATCAAATAAATAATGTTTACTTATATGGAAGGATGCCAGATAACATTTCAAAACTAATAGAATGTTTTAAATGTAGTAACTGAAACACACTTGGCTTTAATTTCATGTTTCAGTTACTACATTTCAAAGGTGCAGTGGGGCACACACATCTGTAATACAAGAATTTGGGAAAACTACGGCAAAAAAAATCCCAGTTTGAAATCAGGCTAGGCAAATTATTAAGACTCTGCCTCTTAAGGAAGAAAAATAAAAAGTAGAGGTAAGTTTTCCATATAGCTAGTCTATATTTTGTGAACTATGTGAAGACTCTGTAATGTGCATATATATGTATGAAACAGACAGGGAGAAAACAAACACAGTTAGATACATACAAATTTTAGTAATGGGTAGTGGTGAGATTGCCAGCAATTTTTATTTTCTTCTTTGTGCTTTTCTGTATATCCCCAAAATAAACACTTATTCGGTGCTTGTATATAAGAAGGACAAAAGGGGGCTGGAGAGATGGCTCAGTGGTTAAGAGCACAGGCTGCTCTTCAGAGGACCCAGGTTTGATTCCCAGCACACATATGGTGACTCACAACAGTCAAACTCCAGCCCCAGGGTTATCCATCACCTTATTATGGCCTCTGGGAGGCCAGATACTCATGATGCACATATATACATGCAAGCAAAACACTCATAATACACAAAATAAAATACCAAAAACTTTAAACTTTAAAAAGGACATTTTAAAGAAATCTAACTTTTAATTCTTCCTCTACAACTAACCAAGAGAAATAGCAGAATGGTCACAAATAGGTCAGTTAAGCCTATAAAACCAAAGCGGATGGTCACTGAGTATCTAACAGTCTTTCCCAGTTCCTCTGGTCCACTTCCCTGCTAGAGAGTTGTGCTGGATAGTTTTATGTCAACTTGACACAAGCTAAAGTTAACTGAAAAGAGAGAACCTCAATTGAAAAAAAAATGCCTCTGTAACATGCAGCTGTATGGCATATTCTTAATTAATAATTGATGGGGGAGAGCCCAGCCCACGGTGAGGGGTGTGTGTCATCCCTGGGCTGGTGGTCCTTGGTTCCATAAGAAAGCAAGCTGAGCAAGCTATAGCAATAGTAACCCTAAGACAGAGACACTGTCTTTCTCAATAACTGCCCCCCTTTGCCAGTAAATAAAGAAGCAGTAGGGGAGAGGAACCAAAGCAGATGACCAAAAAGTTAAGTCCTCTTCAGCAAATGCAACATCAGCGTCTCAGGGACAGGAAGGCCTCACCGGCTGTCACGGTCCCACAGGAGGAGGCGTATGTGGTTGATAATGGATGGCTGGCCAAGCTTGATCTCAATGCCAGAGCGGCAGTCATCATCGATGGGATGCCTGGAAAATCCATGATCCAAGTCGTAATTTTGAGTGTCACCATCCAACAAGGCTGACTTCAGCTCTCCTTTCACAACCTGGGCTCCATACTTCATAGTTGCGATGTTTTCTTCTGGTACTACAGTTAGAAACAGAGCGAGTGGAGTGGTGACTCATTATTCTGTACTAGTGAAGGGAAAGTGAACTTCTAAGCATTCTAGTTAATTCCAGTATCCGCATTTGATTTTAAGTTGCATAGGCAACTCTATGGAAATGAAGAATATAGAATGTCCACCAAAATTAAAATAACTCAGCGTTCAAACTGAATGTCACTACCACATCTACAGCGAGCCAGACACTAGACATTAAGAGAAAGTCACGACTAGAATCACAAGTAGCAGGACAAGCAATCCTCTCTGTTCATCCCTTTAACAGCTTTAATATAATGTCTGCTGATCAGAAACAGCACATCAGATGATCTGCACCCGCCATCCGGACCCAGGACAGGTGTCCAGCCAACAGGCCAAACGAGAGAAGGAAAAGCTCCAGTGCTGGTCACTGTTAGTCACATACAGACAAGATGCATCAGTGTTCCACGCTGAGAAAGGAAGATCCTATCTTAAAAGAAAATAAACATCACTTGATTTTTGTTGTTGTTGCTGTTTTAATTTATTTAATTTTCCTTTATGTGCATTGGTGTGAGGGTGTTAGATACCCTGGAACAGGAGTTACAGACAGCTTTGAGCTGCCAGGTAAGTGCTGGGAATTAAACCCAGGTCCTCTGGAAGAGCAGCCAATGCTCTTAACCACTGAGCCATCTTCTCCGGCCCTGTTTTTTTTTAATTGAAAATTCAGAAGCCTGTAATCAGAATCAGTATTGTAGTTATCTTAAGCTCCCTCCTTTCTCCAATGAGAGATTAGTGTCTGGGACTTTAAAGTCATTTATACATATCATGCTTCACAGGTAAGGACGGTGTCTCCAGGGACTGACATCTAAACCGGCACTCTCCACAGAAAGACACAAGGCTGCACCAGACATGCTCAGAGACTGAGTCATAATTTAAATTAAGGCTGTACCCTGAACTGGATATGTCACCTGGGAGAAATTACTCTTTCTAAATGTCAATTTCTTAAGAGGACAATGCTTGTCCCCTACATGTCCCCGTAAAGACTGAGCAGGTGTTTGTAAAGCATACAGCATGCTCTTTTAGAAACAGTCATCACTATATTGCACGGATGTAAGAGAACTATGCAGGTTTCCCAGCAAGCACATACAGCTTGGCCGTATGGTATGCAGGGAAAAGGGAGACTTATCATCAGGTGCACAAATAAAAAGGCAGGAGGAAGAATTCAGCACTGCAGATATGATGGGAATTGTCTTGTGGAAGTTTACAAATAAAGACAGTGGCCCCAGAAGAGGATAACAAATGCAGCTAAAAGCAACTGAAGCAACTCAGGAAACAAAGCAAGTAGAGCAATGCTCCACGGCTGAAGTGGCACCAACTTACAACCTCCTATGGCCGATTCTGATCACTCTCCAGACTCCTCCCAGACACTGCTGCACTTACAAATATTAGCTCTTTGATTTAGTCCTTACATTGCTCTCAGAGCAAGAGTACAGCACTGCAGCCAGCACAGATGAGTCGTGGAAGCAAGAAAAGCTCAATGGACCTATTGCTCAGCAGAGCTGGTGTCAGACCCAGGCATCCAGGGGGGTCCCACTGCTAGTTTAAGGTTCTGAGCCTCCTTCATAGGCAAATTCTGATGGGACTGTTAAGACAGCACAAGTTAAGACCGAGACATAGAGGGACTTGTGTCAAGCCTCCAAGCTTAGAATCTGAAGCCACCTTAAGAGAGCTTCCTTCAAGTACTAAAAATCTATCACACTCTGAATAATACAGCAGGTCCAAGAGTTTCTAATGATTACAGCTGAAATCTAAAATAGAAATGAAGGTTTATCGCAAGTCAAAATCTTCTTTTGAAGTCTATTTCAAGAGTACTTGAGCATTTTCTAGCCATTCTCAACATGCTCATTCTCGGAGAGCATCTTTCGCTCCAACTGAAGACCATTTACACAGATGGAAATCCCCTTGTGACAAGTAGGAGTACACTGCTAGATAAAAATACAGCTCCAACGTAATCTTTTTCTTCAAAATCTACAGTTAAATGAAGAATTTAAAAGGAAAAGTCATCCTGGAAAATTTTATACTACCAAAGTATTCAAAGCATGAGTATTCTTAGTACCTGTATCTCTCTATCCATGAACAAAAAAACTTTCAGAAAATAGAAGGCAGTAGCAGGAAATGAGCAAAATCATAAATAGCAATCAAAATGTTCTTTACATTTACGGTTTATAATATATTTTATAGCCATTAAGAAAAAATGAGCTTTAAAGTCTTATAGCTAGGTAAAAACAAACCAATTACTAGAAAGGGGGGAAAGGGGATAGTTGGGTTATTTCAAGCTCCCTCCTCTCTCCAACTGAAATTAGTGTCTAGGACTATGAAGTCATCTATAGATCAAATTTCACAGGTAAGGAAGGGGTCACCAGGTACTGACACCTAAAAGCCAACACTCCAAAGACAGACAAGAGGCTGCATGAACATGCTCAGAGATTGAGTCATAATGTAAAGCAAGCTACACAGTGAGAAAAGCTGAGGCGCTGGGCTAACAACCCTGTGTTCTTCTCTTATGTTTATAATCATCACTAGGGACACAGCACTTGAGACAGGCACTTATACCAACGAATTATTTGGATACAAAATAGCTCTCTGCCCACTAGAATCTCTTTACCCATTTTTGTCACCTAAGTCATCTCCTACACTTCCTGAAATGTATGGGGCCCCTGCCTCCCTCCCTGAATAGTTCCTAACAACTGTGTCATTACAAACGACTTTCCCAAGGCTCCTGTCTTGCTTTAACTTTCCCCATTAACCTACTATTTCCAGGCCTGGTTTCCACACTTCTCAGTTCTGACAATCAAACACAAAGTGGAAACAAAAAAGAAACTAACTAGAAGAAATTACAGAAGAGCATCTACTTCCTACTGTTTGATCCCAGACTAGGCAATTAATTTACCTGGCAACTTTAGGCAAGTTACCAAGCAATAGCATGCAGCTAAATGGGACCACCGTCCAATTTATTTAAAGAAACGGGTTTCAAAGCTGCCTCTGCTGTGCAAATCACAGTACTGGACTCGGCCACAGATGTTCAGCATCTGGCAGAACAAGAGACCTACACTGAACACCTCCACAGATGAATGCACCCCATGGATGACACAGCAGTGAAAGAGCCAAGGGTTGAAAGTTTGTGTTATAACTGTCTTTATGTGATGGGGGAGAAAGACTTAAATTCTAGTTTAGAAACAATTAAAGACTCATTCAGTCTTATGTATTTAAAAAATCTTGATTCAGACACTGACAGGTGCTAGAAGACCACAGGCAAAAAAGGACACAACTATTATCATTAAAGAACTCAATCTTGAGTCCCTGTCCCTGTGCTGAGGACAACCATCCAGACCGGTGAGTGGGTGCCATTCCAGGGCGGGGCGGAATGTCCGGGAAAGGAGAACAGGGCCCCTTCAACTCCTGCTGCAGGGGCTTCTTTGTTCCACACGACCCTGCCTCCCCCAAGCCTGCCCTATTGTCTGGGAGGTCCTTGGCCCAGGAACAGTTCCTACTCCTGCACTGAGGCTATTCACCCAAGGGGTGAGTGTGCACCCGCCCAGCTGGAGGGGAGTGCAGGGCACCTCCAGCTCCTGCTGCAGGGGCTTCTTTGTTCCAC
>LOJH01014419.1:0-24146 GCA_001685095.1 Ellobius talpinus | reverse complement strand
CTGTGTTTAAGATTTCCTTTGATTTCAGTTTTTACTCGCTAGTCACATATTGCACATGGGTTTGCGATGCAGCCCTTTATGCTGAAGAATCTGTCGGCAGGGCTGGCAAATTCAGTGTATGCAAGTGCTGTTGTCCAGAGCACACGGTGGCCCAGGGAACACACTGGATAGATGCAGCCACAGTGACACTAGCCAGTGGCTCTTACTGCCCTGCCTCAGCGGCTCCAGTTCCACACATGCTTGTCTCCCTGGCTAGAAAACCCAAGCTCTACAGCAGAGGTTACCCAGTAGAAAACCCTGACTAATAGTCTTAAAGAAAAAAAAAACCCAAAAAGCAAAAACTAGAAACTCAAGAATAGAATGTGGCCGTATAATAAAAATTAGCTAAGTTACTTTTTGGAATACTTATTTAAATTTATGTAATATTTATTAAACCTATGGACTAAAATGTAATGCTTTTATATATATATATGGCCAAAGACAGTAATTTTTCCCCCTCGTGTTACTTTTCTATGGTTTGGGTTTTCTTGGTGAACGTCCCATCATAGATAGTGATTGCTATTTTGCTGACCTAAAGCAAAAGTCCATGTGTAGTGGCCAGAAAACACGACCACAGTAGAAGGGAGCTATAAACTGATTCGTAGGAGGTAGTGAATTCCCTGGGAACACTGACCTTGCTATGAGCCATGGGAGGACAACAATTGCAGAAACAGTGAAAGCTTTTGGCGTCTTCTGAAGCCTACACTAAACTCTCTCAGCAGGGCAGTACTGTCCTCCAGCCAGGAGCAGACTATGCTGCAATACTGATCTAAGAGACAGACGAAGAAGGGCAGGAGAGTGTGCACCACATTCAGCATGGAGGTAAGTTTTTAATTAAATCTTATCCCCCATGGCTTAATAAGGGATATAAAGGATCCTTTAGGAGCAGATTTAGCCTGATGTTTGAGACTTTAAAATGTTCAGAACAGCACACTCAATTTTAGATGTGACCACGAGCCTCCGTGGATGGCTTAGGAGAGAAAGATGGAAGTGAGACAGACAACTGGGGAGGTGGCAACCTCAGAGGAAGGAGGTGGGAGGCTCCAGACGCTTCCCGGGGAGCCAGATAGACAGGAGGCAAAAGCAAGGCCCCGAAAATTTGTTTCATATTACTTACCCTTTATTCTTAAAATGTAAAATCATGACTTGTTACAGAATTTCAGAATGTAAAACCAAAAATGTAAGGAAAATCTTTTTTTACCAATATAATATTTTTTTACTAATTTTTAACCAACATAAATAATTTAAGGAAAGTAATTTTTTCTAATAAGGATTAACTAACACATAAACACATGCATGTATATGCTCAACTATTGCTATTTGTACAGAGTTTAGTGCAGTCCATTTTAAGGCTTACAAGATGAGAAGTTAAATAGGCTTTTGTATTCAATTAAAAAAATACTATAAGAAATTAAATTTGTATCTACAGTCACAACTATAACTCTAAAACATACAGAATTCAAACTAAAACAACATTGGGTTTTATTTTCATTCTATATTTTATACAAAATAGCCAATTGTATTATAAATGGTGTTAGCAATAGGAAAGTTAGAAATACATGTTTCTTAAGATTTAAACGCACAGAGCCCACAATTACATAACACGTAGCCTGCTTTTGTTTCAGTCTGCACACAAACCTTACTCGGAAGACAGGGCCTTGGTCACACTTGAGTGTTTAATGCAAACAGGATTTGGTACCAGAAGGTTTTAATGCAGAGGATTAGATGCATCATCATACGTTGCGATTAAAGGACTTGTATTTAGAATGAAATGAATTTTTGTTTGATGTGCTCACTTAGTAACCTACTTAAATGTGTTTTTCACTGTAAGCCTCAATTTCAAAGATGGCTACTTGGTGTGTCTTTGATGGCTATTCCCAGGACACTTCAAGTCAAACAATTGAAAAAAACATGCAGTCACTGCTGTACCAGTGACTGCTTATGTTCCTAATTTACTTGTTATTCCAAGCTCACCTAAATGAAAATAAACTCATGCAACAGAATAAAATTCTATGCTCATCATAAAAGAAAAAAAAGATCAGTCTACAGCAGAAAATCCCCAGAACTGTTCCTGGAAGGGAGAGAATATAGGCGACCATTGCACTGGAGGCAGAATAAAAGCAGTTTGATGAAATAACATCACATGTATGGTATCAATTTTGGGTAACAAGAGATGCTAGGGATTTATAATAAAATCAGTTCCACTTCCCCAAACAGCTAAGCCACAAATTTGATACATGAAAAGGCGAATTAGTGAATGTGGGTGAAGCTCACTGAGAAGACGCAAAGATAACAGGTGCTTTCCCACAAGATGACAGGTAATGTCCCTCATCCAGAGGCAGATGTTGTCGTAAGTACCAAGTTAGGGAAATAGCCTACGAGACCCTTATTAACTTGTAACATCCACAGTGGGGAAAAGGAGAATGGCCACATCTGTCATCAGTGTCTGGATAGGACAGTTTCATCAGTTCAGATTGGAATCTGTTTATATGTAGAATGTGATAAGAAAATATACTCAGCACACCCGTGAAACTGTGTTGTAATTAAAAGCAAAACATTGGGTAAGTTTAAGTGTCATATTGCTATTTAGAACTGTTAAACTCTAGCTATGGGCTATTTTCTCTAAGTATCTTAAGATAACGTAAAAAAAAGTTATTACTTAAGAATACTTTTATAGCCACGTGTAGTGGTGCACACCTTTAATCCCAGCACTTGGGAGGCAGATGCAGGCAGTTCTCTGTCAGTTTGAGGCCAGCCTGGTTTACAAAGTGAGTTTCAGGACAGCCAGAGCTACACAGAGAAACCCTGTCTTGAACCCCCAGCACCCAAGAAAAGATCAAATCGAAATAAAACCACCAAAAACAAAACAACAACCCCCCCAAAAAAACCCACAACCAACCAACCAACCAACCAATCAAGAAAAAAAATCCACATTTTAGTGAATATTAAGTAGCTATATAAAAGGTGATGGTTTGATCTTCTTCCATAAATAACAATGTGGCTGTTAAACAGTGGTCTCTAAGATCTACAAAATAGGACCTCAAAATAGGTTTGTTCCAGGGGCTGAAAAGTTGACTCAGTGGTAAAGAAGATGTGCTGCTCTTCCAGAGGACCTGAGTTCAAATCCCAGCCTTCACTCAGGTGGCTCATTACTGCCTGCAATTCCAGTTCTAGGGAAACCCAAGACCTTTTACCTCTGCAGGTACCCACATTCATGTGCACAGACCAAACACACACACATAATTAAAAATAAAAATTAAAATGAAAAGAATAATAACTATTTATTTATTTATTTTGGTTTTTCAAGACAGGGTTTCTCTGTAGCTTTGGAGCCTCTCCTGGAACTAGCTCTTGTAGACCAGGCTGGCCTCGAGCTCACAAAGATCCGCCTGCCTCTGCCTCATTAGTGCTGGGATTAAAGGCGTGCACCACCACCGCCCGGCCAAGAATAATATTAATATTTATTAAAAAATAGGTTTGTTCCAATTTGGTCAAAGATTCTATGACATGAATATTTACTGTTGGTGACAATGTGAGAACTCTCATAGACTGAAAACTCAGAAAGAAGTTTCTTAAGTCCTCTTGATTCTGCCTTAACATGAACATAGTAAACTTTATATACTATTGCAAGATCTGCACATCTATAGCAGGCTGGCCTAAATTCAGATCACATACTACATGTTAGACATGTTCTCTCTTCCCTAACTTTGCTGGAAGTAAGCTGGCTTACAGGACTTTCCACCTCTAATAGCAGAGCTCTGTGTGTTTCCGATGCTTGGCTGAGTACACAGCACTTCATGTCAAAAATGCTGAGCAATTTCAACGCTGCCGTGTGTGTCAAATCTGGAAGATGCTCATGAGACTCAATGCATGAGGTCATCGGTTTTTCATATGCCAGGCTTACCAGTAATTACAAGTAAATTAAAAGTTGGAAACCCCTACTTGTAAGCAAGGGATCCAGCTTAGTCATAGGGTACTTGCCTAGCACACAAAAGACCCCTGGATTTCATCTCCAGCATCTCCCGCAATACAAGCAAAACAACTGCACTTCCCAGAATACTCTCGGGGTTTCCTCAAAGTCTCCCAAGGGGCGTCCTTACACATGTGCTGATATGTCTCAGAACATGTGTTCATCAGTGGTATCAGTCACTTTAAGTTTTTCATAGAACAAGCATAATTTTGATGACTATTAAGTGCAGGACTCTAACTGCGGTCTACTGTTGGCCATTATTCCTAGAGGAATCTCCAGGAAGATTCCATTACTGGCATTTCCTTGCTTAGTTTTAAAGCTGGACTCAGATCCCTGACTCTCTGATGCAGCTGTCCCAAACTCCCTTTTATTTTATAAAAATCTTTGGTCCACAGGACTGAAGTTCCTGCTGTTATCTTTTAAGTTCTGTAGCAGGGGAAGGAACTCAATGACATAGTGCTTGCTTTGCATACAGAAGGCCTTGGGTTTGACTGCCATTATTGCAGAAAAAAATTAAGCACAATACTTTGTGCTTCAGTTTTGAAGGAAAAGTGTGATCTGCCCTTTGGGTGTTCTTCATGCTACCTAAGAAGGAAGGCAATTCCCTTCCATCTGGGAGAAGAGGAAATACAGAGTGTGTTTAAAGCATTAGCTGTCTGCAGATCAGAGTCCCCAATAATCTCCCTGAGCTGACAGGGTGCCCAGAGTGGAAAGGCATGTTGGAGAAGGATTTCCTGAAGGGCTCACTGCTGCGCTTTTTGTACCTTGCTCAGTGGCCTGGTACCCTCCGATCCTTGCCTGTAAGCGCAAGGACTAGATAAGGATAGGTATTAGTTGTAATTGGGGGACCATTTAAAGACTTCAGAAGAAATGCTGAAAACTGGTTGGGGGAAGCAGTTTTAGGTGGGAGGGTATGGATGATTAATTCTACGATTAATTCTAGTAGGTAAAATGTCAGAGCCAGCGGCAGCCTCTTCATCACCACCAGTGCAATTCGTGATACATAAGAATCAACAAGGAGGCCCATTATCAACGACGATTATTGCTAATACAGCTCTGCAAATGCCAGGGGCAGCTGCTTTCTTCCCAATGGGTCCAGGGGAAAAAGTGGCATGTTAAAAGGTATCTTCTTGTTCTCACCCTCTGACTCGCATCACACGGGATTCACTTCACCCGAGTTTGGAGACCTGTGTGGAATGAGGAGTAAAATGCATATTTGTGTAAATCCCCGGGACTCTCTGGAGAACACCGGCTTTTTAAAGAGTCAGGTCAAATCCCCTGGAGATCAAGTGAGTCCAGTTACGTTTCCTTTTACTCCCCCAGAGTCCCTGCTGTGGAGCTGGCTAGCTGGCAGCATGCTAAGACTGTCATTTGTAAAAAGCAGTCCGCTCAGCTATAATTAGTAATTTGATGTCACACTGGAATTGGAGCGCAGCTGTGAAAAGATCGACCACCAGGGAGATTCGCATTTCTCTGTCTCATTTAGAGGGGTGAAACTGCTGGAGTCATGAACGGAAGACGCCCTTCCACTAAACAGAAAAGAATTAGGGAATGAAACAAGTCATAGCAGCTGTCAGAATTTGACAATTTTTTTTAAAGAACTGTTCTCATAAAAAAATAACCCTCTAGACATCTGTACATGCATGTTCTGATACTTGTTGCCACAAAGTCATTCCATTATTGTTAGAATATGGGGACTTTATCTCCTCCAGTTCCATCTCCATTATTATGCTAATGCAAATCACACTAATTATGTGTCAAGAAGAAATTCAAGGGATGGGACTTGTCTGCACCTATATCACTAAACACTGAAAATGACAGTTTCAAAACTTGTCATCAACAAGTTAAAAGTATGGGAAATTAAATAATGACTGCAGTGAACAGGTCCCGGAGAAGGGGAAGAACTGCGATCACTAATTAAGCTGTGCCAGTGGAGAGTCTGGGAAGGGTGCTCTGCAGAATGGCAATCATTCTGAACAAGACAGCGACACACAGCAATTACAGCGGCAGTGACGAGCTTTCCTTTCTAAGAGGCTAAAAGTTAGGAAATAAAGCATTCTCAGCCTTCCCCAAGTACTTCAAACCACAGATAGCAATGATTATTCTGAAGGTGTTAAAGGTTTTACTCAGGAACCCCTCAAAGGGCTATGCTTTTAAAGAAGAGTCAAAACTATTAACTAATCCTGGAAGGAAGGAAAACCAATAGCTGGGGAGGGGGCAGGGAGAGGAGAGGAAAGGAAAACAGTTAAAAAAAATACCCTAAAAGCCCAGTGTGTCCGAGCTCAACTATGGCAGTGCATTCCACTAAATGGTTGCAGCTGAGTGTTTCTGGGTTATCAGTAAGCTCCCAGATAGTGGAACCACATTCTCCTGGGTGGTTGTCAATTTTGATGGCTTTTGCATCCCATATGTGCAAGCGATTTCTCCTCCTCTTCCCAATTAGAATCTGAAACATACATGGATAGGTGAGGTAGCCCTAGGAAGCCTCTGACCTTTCGGGGAAGAGCTGTCAGATCCCCAAACCTCCAACACAGTGCAAAGCCCTGGGTTCTTCCTCAAGGCAAGAGTGTCAGCCTTAGCAACAACAGTGTTTGCACAGCAGGAGGCCCAAGTCCCAGGACTGTCTGTGTACCAAATCAAACACTTGAAATCATGCATGAAGGTGGAGGAAATATAAATATATAAATGGGCTGTTTTGCTTTATAAAAATAGTCTGAAACCAGATCATTTACTTAATTACTTTAAAAAAGAACTCTGGGTAAATTGTTTTAGCACCATATTTAGCCTTCATGCAAGATGTGACTGAGTGACCCATTATTTCAGTCCATGGGGCTGGGACAGTAACCATGAAAACACATGTTCGTGCACACACATGCACACACTTCTGAATGAACACAACACAGTAGATGTGCAAATTCATAAAATTCAAATTGAAACAAAATAATATTATAAAAGAAATTAAGAAAAAAATTTAAATCCTTGAGTCTAACTTTAAAGAGATAGTAAAGAGAAGACCCTTCTGAGGCTGGTATGTAGGAATAGTCAAGAATCCAGGCAAGCCTTTCCCCTAGTCTGTCAATCAATGCATCAATCTGGGCTAGTTTAGATCTACATGCAGGAAGCCATTTTCCAAATTCTTTTTTTTCTTAACTTAAAAGAATTTAATTTTGAAAAGGAATCACAAATGAAACCATTTTTTCTTGTTTTGCTTAGAATGGCAGTTTTTAAATTTAATAGCCCAAAGCTTATTTCTAGTCTTTCATTAAATGTCTCTAATGACCTGTACTTCTGCCATAACCCAACAGATTTAAATTATCTATCTCTCTCTGTTTATTTGTGCTCCAATCTGTTACAGTTGTTCAAAATTCTTTTCAACATGTAACCACTTAATCCTAAATTTCCACATCTCTTCCAAGTAATCACTTTTAACAAAATTGGATCCAATTCTTTATGTCTCCATCTACCAATCTGAACTAATTACAAACTTCAAACTGACTTAAAACTTAGATCTCTCAGGAAGACTTCTGCAAATAATCGCAACTATGAACTTAGTTGTTCATGATGAGCTGTTTCCTGTTAACATCTAATGTATCTTATAAAGCATAAACACACATGCTCGTTTACGGCTGTCACTTGGAATGTTTCACTAACATCTAACTAATTCTCTTTCTGCTTTATCAATCCTGTCGCAGCCCGGATCTTATTTACCAATACTGAAATATTATATTTTTAACTTTTAAAACTGAAAAGTCACTTTATAATGTCCCCTATAGACTGACCCTTCAAGTCTGTAATTCTGTAAAAGAAAGCAAATGAGATTCAAGTGTTACTTGATTTATAATCAGTCAAAAGATATGAAGATATAGTCTTTTATAGTCTTTTCATACTTCACTTTAAAAATCAAAACCAACTCTGACCTCATCTTACCACTGTATACTCGAAAAGAAATTTGAAATCAATAGGTAATGGCCATGAAAATAAACAGAGGCAAAGAACACAGTCAAGGTTACATATGGCGAACTGGGGTAAAGAGGCCTTGGGACCCAAGTTCCTCAACCCCTAGGACTCACATTCTGAGTTGGAATTTCCATTTCAGTTGACAGTACAGGCAGCTCTCTCTGTGCAGAGCTGGTTGTCTGTGACCCATGTGTGTCAACTGCACACATAACTAGTAAGTACAGCATCATATAGTCACCGAGGAAGGTAATGAAGGCATGCATCCCCAGGCTGCAGGGGTGCTGTCTGTGCTGGCAGCAGCAGCAGGGGAATGGGAAGAACCACACCCAGTGCTTCCGGACAGGGAGGAGGTGTGATGGTGCTTACCTTTTCTTTGTCACTAGCTTCTCTAGCCACTGTAGAGCCCTGAAACACAAATAAATGGGAAGAATGGATGGACTTGCATGAGGTGTACACAGTATGAGACAAACCCAGCTCTGTCCACCCTCAGTGTGTCCCCCTTGTCCCAACAGCCCTCACCTGGTCTATGGCTCCCCCTACAAGTGTTCTTGTCTACTGTTCATTCTTCTCCAACCCCACTCCTGTCATTTTTGTCTGACTCATCATTCTCTCTGGTCCTTACCTTCCTGCTTGGAAACCAGAGAATCTGGCATCACTTGAGCAATCACTGGTTAAACACTGATCAGAACCGTACCAGTTGTTAGAAATGGCTAGTTTCACTATCTTCAAAAGGAAGATTTTGGCAACAAAAGCACGGAATGCCCCTTTGCCCATGTCATGACCTCCAGATGTGAAGCATCCTTGCCTCTGACAGCCTTCCTTGCACCACGGTGCTGTTCTCTCCCCAGGTAGTGACTGAAGGATAGTTCCACTGAGCTCCCAGCACACCCTCTGTGAGAGCTCTCTGACTCCCTTCACTTTGGAGACTCCTTCAAAGCCACAGGCTTCCCGATGTCTCTTTTGTTCTAGGCTCTATGCTGAGTACAGGGGTAAAAAGTGGAAGAAAACACAGCCCTTGATCTCCTGGCACCTAGTCGGCTGCACCAGTTTTCAAAAGCAGCCTCTCAGAGCTGTGTTAGCCAAAATGTCTGATGGGAGATGGGACGTTACCTCTGAGGTCCACAGGAGGTTTGGGGGGCAGGCAGAGTTCAAGCAGAGAAACTTGCCTTTTTGTGGAAGGTTTTAATTCAAAAGAAAAGCCAAGGAACACATAGACAAGTTGATTCTTAAATTAGAGTCCTAAATATGTGAATTCAGCAATCCTTACTCAATTCTTTGTGTCTTGCCCATGACAGAGTCTGTGTTTACTGAAGTGGCTGGAGAAGGATCACAGAGTTACAGATTCCTTTTCCCCAGCACCAGATGCCTGAACTGCTATGATATTCGTTAACTTGATCACTATCAAATCCACAGCTATCATCCTGGACCATTAAAGTGGCCAATCATGAAGGGAACCCATATTTGATTTGAGCAAAGAAGTTGGTTAGCTTCGGAAAGAAAATCAGATTGTAAATGCATACAGCATGTCTGTTTAAGCAATGGATGCTGCCCAGAGCCATTCTTCTGAAAGGAGCAGTTATGAATCAGTTACCTTCTTTTCCAGAAAAAAATTTTTATTTGAGAAAACCACAAATGAACTGGAAAACACCTGCTCCACAATGGATGGGGCTGCAAGGGTCTGGATGAGCTGTGTTCTGTCATTCCACATGACTGACAGCATTTGAGGTCAGGGATTAAAATGCTATCAAATGAAAACCAGACTCCTGAGAAACTGTATTTGTCCTCAGTTTCCCCATGTGAGAGACTTTCAATGTAGCTGGTGCAGATGGTCACATGACTTTTGATACTGCATAATTTGATATGCTGACATTGGGATACTATGTTAATTAAGAAACAACTATGTCAGGGCAGGAGAGATTGCTCAGCAGTTAAGAGCACTGAATGCTTTTTCAAAGGACCTGAGTTAAATTTCCAGCACCCACATGGCAGTTCACAAATATCTATAACTCCATTTCCAGAGGATCTGACACCTTCACACCAATGCACATAAAGTAAATTAAAAAGAAACAAATATGTCTTCAGTGAGACATGTATGACTGAAAAACCACACACGTGGAACAGTGCATGCAACTGACTTAATGAACAGGGTACAAATTCCTCAGTGTAACAAGATTGGAGATATTACTAACTGTTAAGTTTTGGTGTATTATCAAACAATGTCTATAATTATCCCTAAAACTCCTCATCTCTCTTTTCCAACTCTATATTTGTGTGAGTTCAGATTCTTTCCCACCAAACAATACCCAACCAAATAACAGCACACTATACTGACAGCAGGATCAGCTATGACATCCCAACTCTCTCACATTACTTCAGACACTGCAGAGATATGAAGTAAGGGGCGGGAGGGAAGGCTGGGTGAGAATGGAATACACCGTGTATACACATGAAACCCAAAAAATAGATTTAACTAAAATAAAATATGCTTGGTGCTAGTGGCACATGCCTTTAATCCTAGCCCCACAGAGGCAGAGGCACGTGGATCTCTGGGTTTGAGGCCAGCCTAGTTTACAGGGTGAGTTCCAGGACAGCTAGGGTACACAGAGAAAACCTGTCTTGAATAACCCCCCAAAAAAGAAAAGCAAAACCGTGATGTTTGTCTGACTAATATTTTACTTTTAAAAAATAGCTATTTTCATAAAAATCCATTAATACATAATATCTACCTTAAATAATGGAAAGGTATTAATAAATATTAATATAAATTTCAATATTTTATAATTTTATGTTTAGTATTCTCATAAATTTCTTTTAAGCAAAGATTTTCTTTTTTCAATTTATGTGTAAGGGTATGTGGGAGAGCCTGCAGAGACCAGAAGAGGGTATTAGATTCCCCTGGAGGTGAAGTGACAGATGGTCATAAGTTGCCTGATGTTGGGAACTAACCATTCCCTCTGGAAGAGCAGCAAGTACACAGAGCCATCTCTCCAGCCCCTGCATCCACTTCTAATACTGTAGATATCCATACACAGAACCTATACAAGGCAAACCTTTTTAGGGTCCTCTTTTGTGCATGTCAATGAGTTTTAAGATTAAAAAGAAAAATCCTGATACTCAGGTACCACAGATTAAGAAAAAAAAAACAAAAAAAACCTTTTACAGGGATCAGAGGGTAAATATATTTAGCTCCGTGGTCCATAAAGTCTCTGTGGTTCCTGCTGAACTTGGTCACTATACTGCAAATGCACAGATGAGACAGACTGCACACATGATACAACATTTTTTATATATAGAAACGCAACCCTCTCTTTGTTTTGCCATGTAATCACACTACAGTTGGCTGAGTCTGAACTTGTAAAACTCAGATCATGCCACTGCAGCCACAGTTTGCCAGTGGATCCTGTCTTACTGTCATCTTTGAGACGTCCAATCTCTGGGATCTCCTGTCTCCTTTGTCGTGAATCTTCTCCCGTTTCTTTCATGCTGTCCACTGGTGCCCTCTTGGATACACCTTTCTTTACATCCTGCTCAGAAATGTAGGCCTTGCCAGCTGGGGGAACAGGCCTGTGATCTCAGCCACTCAGCAAGCCAAGGTCGGGATTACAATTCAAGGCCTATTTTGACTTCAGGGTGAATTTAATGCTGGCTTGGGCAACTGAGTGAGATCCTCTCTCAAAATAAGAAGAAAAAGGGCTGAGGCTATAGCTCAGCAATAGAATACTTGTTTATGGTTAACAAAATAGTGTGGCCTTCCCTGTTCATTCCTACCCACAGTGCTCATCATTTCCCTAAAGTAATAATAGTAATATGTATATATGTTTATATATATACTATATATAAAATGAAAAATTATACACATAATATATATATATAAAATCCTTAAAGATTTGCTCTGTTGTTGTTTTTATTTATTTATTTACTGTAGTGTGTGTATGTGTGTGTGTGTTTTGTGCAAGTGCAGGTGGCGGTTGGAGGTTAGAGGCTGTGCGTGTGCGCACGTGTGTGTGTTCTGCGCATGTGCAAGTGGAGGTCAGAGGTCAACTTTGGGGAACCAATTCTTTCCTTCTACCATGGAGTCTGAGGCGTGAACTCAGGTCATCAGGTTTGTGGGGCAAGTGCTTTTGCCTGCTAGGCTATCTTGCTGCCCTGGTCTGTTCCACTCATCAACTATCCCCAGCACACAGACCACTACACGGCATTGGCTGACATGACTGTAGCAGCATGGACTGAGATACTAACTCTAGGTGCATCTGAATTATTCCATTCACACAATTAATTATAACATATACAATACGGATGCGAATGACCGAAGCCAATCTCACCTTTAAGTCGTATTTCCTATACACAGATAAACGGTGGCTGAACACATTCCTTGTAACAATCACGTATATTTCCACTCCATCGACATTAAGCCGGTACATTCCCAAGAACTGAGGAAGAAGGGTGACCCCATGACACTCCACTATGTACTATACAGGAAAGAAAGGAAAAACAGCCGTCAAAACATGGTGGATCACTATGAAACTTGACCTTTCTAACTGTGGGGCTTATTTAAATTAGAATTTCTAAGTCTTGAAGCTTTATTTTCAGAAAACAATCACTTGGTGTTGCTCACCCCTCAGGTCTGTGTTCTCCATATATATAAAAATTAGAACATTCAATCTTTAAAAAACATTTTTATTGATTCTTCATGAATTTCACATCATGCACCCCATCCCACTCACACCCCCGTCCCTCCTCCACATTCGCCCTCCGCCCTTGTAACTTCCCCTGCAAAAGAAAACAAAAAATAATAAAAAAAATGAAAAAAACTCACCTTGGAAGCTGCGGTAGAACACTCAATCTTATCACTAAAGAAATACTTTTTCTTTTCAGTAGCTCAACTAATCCATAATGTCAAAATTGGCTACAGAAGCACAAGGCAAGAAAGGAAATCCTTTTAGCTGCAGGGACAGCCTACCTTAGTCCTTCTTATTCCCTAGAAGGCCTGAGGATGACCTCAGCCCTTGATCTTGAAGGTAGCGTAGTGGAGGGTAACAAAGAGGCCGCTGAAAGCCTGGTGCTAGGGGCCTAGCTGTTTTGTTTTTCATCTGGACTTCAGTGGGCATGAAGGGGCCTGAGCTACAAAGCTGGAGTTCTCTGGCCAGGTGCTGCCTGCCATCAAGTCTCAGGGTTGCAAAGACACAACATGACTTGGGTCATATGCCAACGAGCCACAAGAGGGAGCTACTTCCTCTTGGAAGCAGTTATTGATAAACTATGGGTACCACCACAGGGGCCTTTACAATGGGGGAAGATTCTAAATGAGCCTTTTACCGTATATGACACAGGGATGAAACCTCCAGGATAGATAGCATCAACACCACATTTCCAGTGTTGTGAGTGCCCTACCCACTGTGCTCATTAACAGTCAAGGGTTGGAGTTTGGGTTATTCTGATATATGTATGTGTTGCACACATGGAGGCGTGTGCTTATGTGTCAGTGTTCAGAGACCATAGAGGGCTTTGGGTGTCATTGCCTCGAGGCAGGGTTTCTCACTGATCATCTATAAACTCACCATCTTGGTTAAGCTTGCTGGCCAGGAAGCTCTCAGGATCTGCCTGTCTCTGTTCCCCTCAGTGCTGGGGTTACAGGCACACACAGCCTTGCTTGGCGTTTTACATGGGCAAGGGGGTTTCAAACTCCTGTCTTCACATCACCAAACAAGTGCTCTGACCCATGGAGCCATCTCCCCAAACCCTATTTTGAGTCTTTGAAACATTAGCAAAAATGTTCTAATTGGACTTTTTAGAGGTAAACATTAATAAGTCTGGGGATATTTAACTCGCTAAAGAACATAAAGTCCTTCCTTGGCTCTTCTCATTAGAACTGAACAGTGTCTCTTTGGTTTTCGCTATGCAGAGTTCTGACAAATCTCAAAGATGCTTTGGCCCCTTTCCTTACAGATAACAATTGAGCTGCCTACTTGAGCTCAGTCTAATTTCTTCCATCGAGTTTCGTCTCCGCTTGTTACTTTAAATAGATGAGCGGAGCATAATTTGAAGCCCATAAACTGACGTGAGGTTTGCTAATGCACAACAGGTGGTTAATAGTTCTTGGCTGAAAAGGAAATTTCCCACAGTGATTTAAGGGATTAAAAAGTGTGTTGTTTGCCAGTAGGGAAAGGTGGATGAGTAGGTCTTAACTCAGTCTGGGGGCATCTGTACTGCCTGAGGGAGGGAACAGGCTTGTGAGCCAGGGAGATGAAGCACAAATCCTTGGGTAGCCATTTACATGCTGTGGGATTTGGGGTAAGTTAATTAACCCACTTTATATTTTAGTTTCACTTCCCAGAAAACTGAGTACCCAAATGCCCACCTAGAATAAAGTTGTGAGGATAGCAAGGGAAAGCATGTCAATAGACCCCATGCCACAGACTGTACTGAACCCCATTCTTCCTCAGTTACCAATGATGGTAATGCAAGCTGTCACTCAAAACCTTGGAAAGAAACTGTAGCATCACATCTGCCTCCTGTTCCAAACTTCTCACAGTCATGTCCTAGCATCTGTTCTGGGGGTCGCTCTAGGACAGGAATTATTTTGCAGACATGGAAGGCTATTAGAGGCCCAAGGCAGGGCAGTGGCTCATCACCTCTTCCATGCACATTTTTATCCTTAAGAAGGTGTCAGGGATGACAGAGCACTTACCACACATGTGTAAGGACAAAGGTTCAATCCCAGTACTACAAAAACCAACGCATGCCAAGATGAAAGTCTTTGTAGAGCCACAGAGAGCCTGGCTCCCAGAGGCTCTACCCATAGTCCCACTGACCCATGCTAAAGAAATGGAGTGGTACATGAAATCTCCAAGCTTTTGTTTTTGAAAATACGCCCACTACACATTACAACTTCCCTGTCTCCAAGTCTAGATAACATGGCAAAAACAACCAACTCTGACACATTCTGTCAACAAGTGTCGCATGTTCTCAAAGGTTCTGTTCCCCCACAGGGCTCTTTGATGAATACTTTGAAAAACACAGATTAAATGAACCTCAAACTCCTGAGTGTATAAACACGCGCAAAGCCACAAATCACATCAAAGCCCACCTTTTCCATGTCAGTGCTGCCAAACTGCATTTGATACTAAAAACGAAGAAAGAACTTAAGGATCAGCAGTTCCGCAGGAGAGAAAGTTGTGCCCATTGGCTGGAGTTCTGGATGCGAGCCCGGGAAAGTGTTCCAGGTACTTTGTGCTGGAGCCGACCCAGTAGATCCAGGCAACTCTGCACACAAACTCTTTTTTTAAAGGTTTTTATTTATAGATTTATCTTATTTTATGCAAATGAGGTTCTTGCCTGGTGCCCCAGAAGAGGGTGTTGCATTTCCTGGAACTGGAGTTAAGGATGGTTGTGTGCCACAATGTGGGTGCTGGGAACAGAATGGAGGTCTCTGCGAGAGCAAGTGCCCTTAACCAATGAGACATCTTTCTATCCTTCCGCTCACAAACTCCTAACACCAAGGACAGAAACTTCTAGAGCACCGGTTCTCAACCTTCCTCATACGGTGACCCTTTAACATAGTTCCTCAGATTGTGACCCCCACCATAAAATTATTTTGCTATAACTTCATAACTGTATTTTTTCTACTGTTATGAATCATAATGTAAATATTTGATACGTAACCCTGTGAAAGAGTCATTCAACCCTGAGGGGGTCATGACCCTCAGATTGAGAACCAGTGTTCTAGAGGCAACCTGCATACCAGCGATTCTAAGTCAATGCCTACAGACCACCAAAATACTACATGACCCAATCGCAAGCTGCCAGGACCCATTCAAGAGCTGTGAGATCTCAGATGAAATGCCCCACTTCTGTGACTCCTGCATTTGGAAAACAAAACCATTTTCAAGGGAACAAAATGACTGATGACAGGGTTTTGATGAGAATGAGGTAGTGCGGAAGCAGTGTTTCTAATCTGGATATTTCGGTTTCCCTCAAATCTTAACCCCACTGTACTCTCAACATTCATTTATAAAACATATTTACTGAGTATCTGTTGCATGCTAAGCACTGTGTGTGCCAGCATAACATGTAATGGAGAGACCTGGACTCTACCCTTATACAATTCATCCTACAAACAGTGCCACAGGCAGGGAATGACTTCTACTTCCTGTTGTCAGATCTTCAGGTAGTCTCCAGTTTGGTTCCACTGCCTGCTTCAAACTGCAGCACAGGGTGAGGGTCAGGCTCCTTCCAATGCCTCCCTCCATTTTATCCCAGGATCTACCTCAAGTTCTCAGGTACCACGACCCCTGGAAGTACCTAGACAATGTCTAAGTGGGCTACAATTCCTTCATGAAACTGAACAAAGACCCAAACACTCCCTCCCCCACAGGCACCAACTGAGGCCAACTGGGGACCTGTGCAGATGCCTTCACTAGGTATTTAGCGGTCATGAGGGACTGATTAATCATCCATTATTTTTGTTAGGGTTAAAAGACCTACGTTTCAGAGAAGCAAACTGAAGTATTTAGAGAGAAACACTATGTACGTGTCATTTACTTACAAATAATTCAGCAAAACCACAAAATGATGTAAATTTCCTTCATGTTTGAAAAATTTTATATCAGAAAGTAAAACTCGGGGTCTGAGGAGATGGCTTAGTGAGTAAACACCCTTGCTGTGCACGCATGAGCAGTGGAAGCCATGCAGGAATGGGGTGATGTAGTGCACAAGTCTGCACAGGTTCCTCTCATCCAGAGGAAGAGCTAGGAGAATCCTTGCAGGTAGAAGGACCAGATGGCCTTATAGAACCTGAGAAAAAAATAAGAGACCCTGCCTCCTGCAGGGAGGAAGGCAAGGACTGAGAGCCAAGACTGTCCTCTGACCTCCACTGTGGTTCACACACACACCTCTCTCTCTCTCCCTCTCGTTCAAATGAAGAAGTTGAACTGAACCCAAGCCTGTATTTGGCTCATATCCTTCTTCACCTATGACCTCTTGACCAGCTTCCTGACTGTCTGCATTTGGTTTATGGCTTTCCTTGTCTTCCATTCATTCTGGAACTTCTGTCCCCACTAAATTTGCCCTCTACTTCTTCAGGGCACCTGCCATCACTAAGATCATTAATGGCTCAGGGGTTGGTAAATGTGGCAGATGCTTCTCAGTCTTCCCATAGAGCACGTGACCTTCTTCTAGGTCTTTGCTGTCTAATTTCAACTTGGCTTCTGAAGTACCTGTCTAGTTTCTCTCTCTTGGTTCTCTTTAACTTGCTGGCCAATTCTTCCTTCACCATGTGCCCAGAACACATGGGGTTTGCCCGGAGCCTTCTCATCCTCTCATCCTGCACTGCAGGTGCCTCATCTCCTGCTTTGTTCTCATTCTCTCTGCATCCTAACAGGGCCTCAGGCTTTCTATTTCCAGTCAATAATCATCTTTTGAGTTTCACTCACATAGGATTCAACTCAGGCAGTGTAGCATCTTTGCAAAATATAAGTCCCAGGAAGGGACCACTGTTTCTATTTTGTTCACAATCAAATCCTGATGTGGGATTCCCCTCTGTGTGCTGTGAACACCATTGGTTAATAAAGAAACTGTCTTGGGCTGGTGCAAGGAATAGAAGTAGGTGGGGAAATGCTGGGAGGAAGAAGGCAGAGTAAGGGAGACGCCATGTAGCCTCGCCGGAGACGGACAGACGGATGCCAGAACATTAGTCGGTAAGCCACAGCCACGTGGCCATACACAGATGAATAGAAATGGGTTAAATTAAGATGTAAGAGTTAGCTAATAAGAAGCTAGAGCTAATGGGCCAACCAGTGATTTAATTAATACAGTTTCTGTGTGATTACTTTGGTTCTGGGCAGCAGGAACCAACAAGTGGCTCTCTCCTCCTACAAAATCCCCAACACTTATCCCTAGCATGTAAAGTGCGTTTAAAATGTAAATATGTTGAGTAAATTCAGAAAACAACTCAAGGAGCTGGAGAGACAGCTCAGTGGTTAAGAGTGCTTGCTGTTCTTTCAGAAGAACCAAGTTTGATTCGCAGCACCCACAAAGCATCTCACGATTATCCATAACTGCAGTTCCAGGGGTTCAGACACCCTCTTTTGGCTCTGTGGGTACCAGGCACACACACGGGCAAAGACAGACATGCAGGCAAAACACCCATACACTTAGGAAGAGAGGAGGGGGAGGAAATGACCAAAGGGATGTCTTACAGATGCTCTGCAGTGTGGACCTTCTCACGCTTACTGCTTTGTTCACAATTACAGGACTATCAGTTCTTGGATTAGAAACTGAATGTGCACTTTGAAAGCAGGAAGAAAAACTACAATTTGGTTTATGATGAGGGGCAAGGCCCAGGGGTTCTCCTGATGTCAGAATAAATAACAAGGAAAAGGAAGGCACGTGTCTGTGGTGGAATATTTATTTAACTATGTAAAGATGTGTTAATTTGTTTATTTCACAGAATATTACTTTATATAAAGGTGTGCTACATTTGTTTATGCTGTGGGATATTTGTTTAACTATGTAAAGATGTGTTACATTTCCTTATGTTGTGGCATATTACTTTATGTAAAGGTGTGCTGCATTTGGTTACGCTGCATTTGGTTAACTATGTAAAGATGGGTTGCTTTGCCTGCTTAAGGTGCCTGACTGGTCTAATAAAAAGCTGAGTGGCCAATAGCTAGCAGCAGAGGGACAGGCGGGGCTGGCGGGCAGAAAGAATAAGTAGGAGAAATCTAGCTTCCAGAGGAGGAAGAGAGAATGAGGGAGAGAGGAGACACCCCGGGGTTGGCCAGCCAGCCAGACATGGAGGACATACACAATGAAAGGAAGGGAAGAAGCTCTGAGGCAAAACATAGATGAAGATAATTAGGTTAAATTCAGTTACAGGAGCTGGTGGGACAAGCCTAAAGGAGGGCCAAGCATTCATAACTAATGGTAAGTGTCTGGCTCATGATTTGGGGCTGGTTCTCTGAGAAAGTCTGCTACATGTGTCAGCCATAGAGAGATAAAAGTGTTTCAGTTTCACCTCTGCTTGCTGGATAAATACTGTGAGTGGCTCGCAACTCCAGGTTACAGTCCAACACCGCAGGGAAGTCAGTGACTGCTCACACCACACCTGTCTAAAGCAGAGAGCACTGAATGGATGAGCTCACTCTCCCCCTGCCTGGGGAATGGTGTCGCCCACAGTGGGCGAGGCTTCCCAGTAACTAGGAACTCCCACAGACATGCCCCAGGCCAGCCTAGTCTAGACAGCCCCTCATTGAGACTGCCTTCCCAAGCATCCTAGACTGGTCAAGTTGACAAGGGAAACTGCCCATCCCAGAGCCATCACAAACTACCTGTGGACTGTGGAAACTGCTATCCCATGGTAAACCAGGGTGGCTCTGGTGGGGTACAGCTCACAAGCTGTACACAGAGCTATTGAGCTAGTCTCTCATTCTGTGCATATTGGGCACCGTGTGACGGTTACAAGTGCAAGGAAAGGCAGCTGAGTCACAGCCCCACAGACACAAATGTGTCACTAAACATGAGTCTGTAATGATACTTGATGACTTACACAGAATTCACAGAAGAAACTCTCCCAACTTCCCCAAGTATGTATGGACTTACAGAGACGGCAAATGGTGACCTTTCAAGACACAGCGCAATGTGGAGAAATCCACAGGGGCCTCCTCCCTCCCGACCCTTGCTGTCTTCACACTGACCAGGAAGGAATGAATCTTGGGTCCTCCACAGGGACTAGGGAGAAACCTGGTGCTTTTGAGCTACCTTGAACAAGATGGGTGTGGTGGTACCCATGTTTAATCTCTGGACTAGAGTGGCAGGTGGCTGAGGTGAGAAGATTCAACGTCAGTTTGGGCTACACAGTGAGACCACTCCTCACGGAAAACAATGCTCTGTGCTGAAGAGTGTGATACACGGAAAGAGGGCCTCAGGTAACTAAGGAAGAAGACACACAAGATGAAGAGGCTTAGGAGCGAAGGAATAGGGAGGAAGAGCGAGGTGGGAGGACCTCCGGGGGTCTTCCTAAAACACTCTCAGAGAAACTGTTATGCAGAGACATAGTATTTTTATCTGTGTGCGTATGTGTGCCTGGGTGTGCGCTCATGTTCTGGGCTCATGCACGCCACTGCATGCCTGTGGAGGTCAGAGAACAACCTTGCGTGCTAGATCCCGCCTTCCACCTTGAGGCAGGATCTCTTGTTCATCACTGGGCACTAGGCTAGCTGGCCCTTGAGCCCTTGAGGAATCTCCCACCTCCACCTTCCACCTTGATTACAACCAAGGGCTTTCCCACCTGGCGTTTCGTGGGTTCCAGGGATCCCAGCTCAGGTTCTCAAGCTTTCACAGCAAGCCCTTTGCCCACTGAGACATTTTGCTAGCTCAGGAATAGTTACATTTTTTAAATGTATAATGGGAGATCCCTGTTTCAAGGAATTCATGTAAATTAATTTCCAAAAATGCTGCATATGTGTAAAGGCAGTTTCTTTACAGATATAAAGTATTTAAACATGCATGCTGCATTCTGTGACTCTTAGCACACAACTCCAAGAGTTTCCCTTTTAAGATTGTAAAGATCACAGGTGAATCAGGAAAATGATTTGTCCAAATACTTCAAGAACAACAAGTAAGTGGACCAGGGTACCACAATGTTATGGTTTCTCTCTAATATCTACTGTTTGGTGCCCTAAAAAAAAGCTAAAACATCTTTAGCATCCAGTCATTTCTTACCACTGCTGACAGGCACAAGGCAATCTGAGCAATCTTTGTTTTCTCCCTTTTCCACGCTTAATTTCCAGATTATAAGAATAGAAAAGTTGTCACACATGGTGGCACACACCTGTAAATCCACCCCTGGGGAGGAGGAACCATGGTGACCTTGAGTTTGAGGTTAGCAGGGGCTACATCTTGAGATCCTGCCTCAGGAAAAGAGAACAGGAGCGGTAACTATTTAATCCTCAGAGCTAGTCTTTAAGTTGCTGGTACAAATATTTACTTCCTTTCCGAGCACTGTAGTATGGATGAGCAACCCTCCCCAACTGGCCAAAGGGCACAATTACCCTGGGTGTTCCCACGTGTTGTAGTGAAGTACCAGTTTACCAAATCAACATGCTCAGAGCCCTCACAGAGCCGGTAGATGTCTTTCTAGAGGGCAAAACTCTCACAACTCCTGTGCTGGGACCGTCTGAGTTCCCAAGGGAGTCAGTTGTTTTCCACTGCTGGTTATCTCCCTCAGATATGCACAGTATGTGGCAGACCACAGTTTGCTCTCTCAGGCAGGACAGGGGCTGTCTACTCAAAGCTTGACGCTGCTCCCAGGTGCTGTTCAAAGCTAGCATTCTCCTGGAGGCACTCCTTTCTGGGACCCAATGATAACACTAATTTTCACATTTCTGGGCTCCCAGTGTCACCAAGCTCTTCTGGAACATCAAAGAAGCCCTGTCTGGCCCCATATTCCAAGTTTTCATTTGTACAAATGTTAAATTTGAACAAATGAACTTGTTACCTATTCTTGATGGCTAATTCGAACAGTCACTGGGGTCTGATTCCACATTCTCAGTAGGAAGTCACTGCATTAGCTATGCTTACACTAAAATGATTTTTATTCAGCACTGTTTACTACACCATGTTACCTGCTCGTAAAATATATTGTGTCATGCTTTTTGTTTCATTCCTAGAGTGTCCTCAGAAACTGTTTTTTTAAACATGCAGCCAGTATGTCTGGCTGTAATGGTGTTTCTAATATAAGCAACTGATGCTGTGTTCTTCCTTCTCCTCAAACGTTCATGTACACGGGAAGTCATAGCATCATCAATAGAGACAGATTTCCTCTTCTTGGGTCTCTCACAACTGGCTGTGGGCTATTAGAACTGCAGTGCATTGAAGAAATGACCTGTTAGAAGCAGACTTGCAAAATATATGGATGTCATAGCCTCAAGATCACAGTTCCCGTTGCATTTCTTATCTCCTGCTCTTCTCATGCAAAATGAATGGCATTCAAAGATCCACAGCCTCTGGAAGGTTCCAGCAGAGAGGGCTGTGATGTGTGAACTGGATTTCAAAATTGCTGTTAACATGGATTCACTTTTTTTTTTTTTAAAGAGGCTTGAACTGAGAGTTTCACATAACATCAAATTAACACTGCATTGTAAAGTCTTATTGCACTTAATGTTTTGGAAGATTAAATTATCTGTAATCCTTACTGCGCCTGTGGCTATGATTTCTTTTAAAGGATTATTTTTATTTAGGTGTATGTAGATTTGTCTGTTTTAGCATACGTCATCTCTGTAGAAAGAGAGATCTACGGAAGACAGGAGAGGGTGTCAGATTCCCTGGAGCTGGAGTTACTGGCAGTGGTGAGCTGCCAGACATGGGTTCTGGGAACCAAACTCTGGTCCTCAGGAACTGCAGGAAGCCCTCTTAATCAATGAATCACTGAACCACTGCCACCAATGACGCCACCGCCATCCACCCCGACACCAGAGGGACAAGAAGTAGGAAGGGAAAAAGGGAGGGAAGGGGAGAGAGAGACTTTTAGAAAAAAAAAACAACTAAATGAATGAATGAATGAATGAATGAATGAATAGAAAGTTTCCTTGAGTTCTTGGCTTGGGATAACAATTTGTCCTTTAATACAATTTATTTTGGCTTTAAATGCTTTTGGGTAAAGAAACAAAACAAAAGGATGACCACGTTTAAGTTAATAAACAAATGAAGCCCCCCCTTTCTATGATGCTGGCTACAGCCCAGAGTCTTGTGTATGCTCAGCTAGTGCTCCACCACTAAGCTGCAGCCCCAGCATTCTAACTTTTCTCTTAAACTCCAGAAAATCAGGCTTTAGAAGGAATCAGTATTCCTCTGTAGTGTTGCGGGTGGCTCAAGCCAATTCGTCCTCATGCAATGCGGTTGAAGACAAAAGGCTGGACCCCCTGGTTTATAGCACTTCTTAGAGCTGGGATGACAGAGGATGTGCACATGCAGATGCTGTATTACATTGCTTCCATCTGTAACACTAAGACAAGGAGAATCCATATAGCATCACCATTCACAATGAAAGAACTCGGCTCTGGGTGTAGTGCATGGCAAGGTGCTTGGCTGACATCCTAGCTTCCACCTCCAGAACAGCAATACAGAGAAGGGAGAGAAGGAGCAAGAGAATGAAGTGGAAAGTTTGTAAAAGATCCCATGAAGTGCTTCCTATAATCAATGGTGTTTACTGAAAGCGACAACAGAACTGATGGCCCTAATGGGAAGTTTGGCTTGTATGTGGTCCTCTGGGCTTGAATGGCTACAACTNGGGGGGGGGCAAAAAACTGGGGCAGATATGCCCAGAAGCAGTTGCAGAGCTAGTACCCTAAAAGAAAAGATGAAGTAGGGAGAAGGCACTGGATAGAACCCAATACAAAGATTTCAATGATGGAGAAAGGAAGTCAGGACCGCGATTCTCAGCTGCAATCCTTGAAGAGGGCTGGCGCCCCTGCAGTGGAGCCCCTGTCTCCTCCATCAGTGACAAACCTTGGAAGCAGTTTCCCTAAACCAAGTCCCAGGCTTTCCAGAGAGTAAGCCGAAGCAAGCTCCGTGAGACCATCAGACACGGGGGAAGCTAGTGTGGTGGGTGGCACGGAAGGAGAAGCGATGCACAGATGCCCCCAGGGATGACCCTGCCACTCTGCTCTGGCCAGATCTTCTTCTCATCACAGCTCCCTCTGGGTCTACAGTCATCCAGTAGGGCATCCAGATGTGCTGGGGCTTCAGGGATCACCTCAATGGTGCCCCACCAGCTTGCTGAAGCACACGGCTGGACAGTGGTGTGATTTTTCTCTCTGTCCAATCTTGCCTCTTTCCTCTGTCCCATATGGCACTGATCCCTAGTGATCCCCAAGTCTGGTATTGGTTGTGATTAGTAACTGCATAAGCCACCAGACCGGAGGGCCAGGAAACTCAGGTCTCAGGAACCGCAAGCATTGACCTATCAACAGTACAGCATAAACATTTTAAGTATCAGATGTTTTAAAGAAACAAAGAGGCCAGGAGTGTTGGCTCACACCCCCAATCCCAGCACTTTGGGAGCTAAAGCAGGATTGCCATGTGGTTAAAACCAGCCTGAGTTACATAGTGAGAATAAGACAGAGACCCAGAGCACTGGACTGAACTCCCAAGGTCCAAATGAGGAGCAGAAGGAAGGAGATCA
>LOJH01014418.1:17739-32354 GCA_001685095.1 Ellobius talpinus | reverse complement strand
GGATGGATGGATGGATGGATGGATGGATGGATGGATGGATGGATGGATGGATTTTAAGGAATGTATTGAGAGAAAGAAATCCTCCCAGTAGTGGGCAGTAGGCATCCAGAAATTTCTCTTAAAGGATTTCTCTTGTTCAGATTTTGTCTACAAATTTCCTCTCTAGGAGCTGCTAAGATAGCTCAATAGGGAAAGGTGCTTGAAGCTAAGTCTGATGACCTGAGTTTGATACCCCAGCCCCACGTGATGGAAGGACTGACTTCTGCAAGTTGTCCTCTGACCTCCACATGAGGGCCATTGTAATGCACCACCCCTACCCACACCTCACACCATCCTCACAATGAATAAATGTAATTTCCATTCTTTAGAGATGGTCTATCTTTTGCTTTTTGTTTGTTTTTGTTTTGTTTTTTTGAGACGGTTTCTTTCTCTGTGTAGCCCTAGCTGACCTAGAACTTGGTTTATAGACCAGGCTGGCCTCAAAGTCAGAGATCCCTGGGCATCTTCCTCTAGGGTGCTGGGATTAAAGGTGTGGCCACCACACCCCACTATCTTTTCCTTTAAAAATTCTTTTTTGGGGAGCTGGCAAGTTGGCTCATCAAATAAATAGATCTGCCACTAAACCTAGGACAGCCAAGGCTACCCAAAAAAACTTTGTCTCGAAAAAACCAAAACCAATCCTAGGAAGGACTCTAGGTCCTAGACAAGTGCTCTGACTCGTGAGCTCCATTGCTGGGAGCTGCCCCCACCCCGCACCCCTGACACACACACACACACACACACACACACACACTTGAGAGAGATTCTTGCTGGCTGGAAACTCATTGTGTAGATCAGGGTGGCCTTGAACTTATGACATTCCCCATGCCTTTGCTATGATTACAGGCACCATCCCTAGACTGTGTCAGTCCCCCCAAAAATGTTTTGGGACAGCCTTGAATTTGGGACTCCCGTATAGAATACAGGCACTCCAGGAGGCTTCTTCCCAACACCAAAAAATGCTTCAGCCTCCTAGGTATGCTAGATCACAGTGCCTGCTTCTTTCCTTTTTCTTCCCAGTGTAACTTTCTTTCTGCTAGCTTGGATCTGTCTCTGTTTTCCCTTGCTTTCCTTTTAGGATTCTGCCTTTTCCTCTCTGCCGAATGGAGCCGCCACCTGACTTACCCAGGAATGGCTAGACATCTTCTCTTCAGCTGCATCTTAGAACCACACACGGTAGTTCTAAGTGGAACGCCTTGGCACAGTTCATAAGACCTTCATGATAAGGACCTAAGTGAGCACCCTGTAGGACTTTTCCAGGCATATGATCCCCACCCCTCACCCCCCCAGAAGACCGCAGTGAGTGAAAGCCTAGATGCTGATTGGTTAGTTACTGTCCTTATTCCTCTACCCTTTCCTCATAGCTCTTAGACTAGGCTCCTGACCTTGCTAATTATCAGTGGCAGTGGACATTCTTGACACCTAACCCTTTTGCCTTTAATGTTGCTTCTGGAACTGAAGGAGAAACCAATCAGGAAGACTTCAAAGTGAAGCTGGAAGGCGGGGTGGCTCTGGGAGCTGCCTCCAAATACAGTGGGCTCCCCCAGGAGGAAACTAGCTCTTTCTATGGTTGATAATGGGGACAGGGAGAACACAGCCAGGGTCCTCACTCTAGAATCCATTTTCCCACCAAATTCTCAGGCTTCCCCCTTACCTTCGTTCCTATTTCTTTAACCCCCCCCCACATCTTCTGTTGCTACTGTCACCTCTCAGAAGACTGACTTCCCTGAGAGTTCCTATCCTCATCCCCTGCCAGCTGGGGCCTATTCCAACAGCCTTCTAAAAGTGCCAGCCCATCCGTAAACACAGGGTAAAATAATAAAGGCTTTGTCTCTTCACCCATGTTCTCGTCACTGGTTGTGGAAGTGTGTTTACGGAGGCTGAGTGAGAGCGAAGAGGAGGGGCTCTTCGTTCAGCCCCCTCTGCTGAGAACCGGGACCTAGCTAGGCCTGTGTTCTGCCCTCTCTGTTCCTGGGTGGCTCACTTCAGCTTTAGAACCCTTGAGGAACAAGCATGCCCAGCCCCCTGAGCTCCAAGGGATGTTGTTAGGCAACCAGGAAATGTGGTTGCCATTAAGAGATGGGCTGGGTATCGAGACTGCCTGATTGGCAGATAAGAGCAGAGGGCACATATCAACATTTAGATGGAATAGCTTGGAAAACAAGATGCCACCATCCCAATGTTTGGTGTGGCGAGGTTTTAAGATGGGGGTTTTGAGTCCTCTTCCGGTGTAGGAAGGGCTTCTGGAGTCTCCTGTGTTGTGTATGAAGGGAGTCTCTCTCCATAAGTGGAGAGGCATCCTATGGAAGAACAGTAGAGGTGACCTGCTGCAGCCTCAGTCCTGGGGATGGAATCAAGTCCTAGTTATCAGTGTTCTTCCACCATGTCAGTCAGCACCCGCAGCTTTCTGTGCAAAGTGTGCAGGAAGCCGGAGGATGAACCAGTGGGGGACAGCTTAGCAAGGCTGTGCAGAAACGAAGCACCAACAATTCATCCACACCCATGCTCCTACCTACTTGTATTCTGATTTATTATTCACCCTCCTCTCTCCCAAAGCCAGAGTTCCTCTTCAAGCTTATGTCTGCTCTCTGACCTGGAATCTCACTGCAAACAAACAGGACATCACTCACTGAGGAGTCCTCTTACTTCCTCCTACCCCAGGCCCAGTCTCCTGACACCCCACCCCACCCCATCCCTTCCCACTCTGGCCCACTCCCGACCTCCCTTGATCACTCTGACCCTCACTCTCACTCTTCCTCCCCCACACCACTCCACCCAGCCTTGTCCCTCCCTGACTCACCTCAGGTCCTATTGTCACAAACAAAAATTTCAGCATAAGCCTCTCCAACCGGTTTGGCTTAGGTGTGCAGCCTTCCATGGGGACTGAGACCAGTTGAAGTAGCTGCTTGGACACATGCAGGTAATATCCACATGGATATGGACAGAGGCAGGCCCGTGTATATTAGCAACACACAGAGACACGCAAAGGAAACGTGATGGTAAGATGTCATGTGTTGCAGATATATGTGTCTGTCCTCTCCTGACTGAGGGGCCCTTGAGGGCAGGGATCATGTGTCCTATGTCTTTGTCACCTTCCTTGAGCCTGACACTTAAGCATCTGTTGATTGAATGTGCACTTGCAGCCATGCCCCGTGATGCTGCTCAGACGAATGCATGTGCTAAGGATGCCATCTATCATGGCTTGAATTGTCCCCATTCTTCGAGCTCAGAATGTAGGTGGGAGGAGGGTAGGTAGTGAGGCATGAGGGGAATGGGGAGTCAGTGTTGAAGGAATTGGGCTCTGAACGTAGGCACTGGTCCTGAAAGGTTTTCATAACCATTATTTTAGTATATAGCCCCTGACCTGCAATATGGCTTCCCTGGGATTTATCTCAGAAGCACATTTCTCAGGAGTATGGTCCACATGAAACATAGGACTAAGGGAATGAGGGAGTAGAGAGGACTTGAAGATAAATATTTGTTAGATGAGGAAAGAAAAATACCTACCTCAACTAAAGGCATGGATGGCTGCCTTACTCTCTCTGGCCGTGGCACCTGCAGCCCCCAGTTTAAGGTTGTTTACTAAGGCCTGACCATATCCATGAAGATGTGGGGGTGTTCATTACCTTAATACTGCCTTAGAGAAGTCCTGTTCCGCTTTAGTGATCCCTATGACTAAAGTTGGGGTGAGTGATTTAGGGTCCCAGCATCCAGGGGCTCAGAGATATTCTGGCTGGTAGCCCTCTGAGGGGAAGAGTATGTTGTGAATAGAGCTACCCAAGCAGACTAGATACTCACTTTGTGGTCTAGCTGCTTTCCCACCCCCATGCCTCAGTTTCTCCTGTGATTTCCTGTACCTAGAGGGATGAATCCGTGGGAAGGAAAGAGCTCCTCTGACAGCATGTGATAGGATCCAAAGTGTGATAATTATAATTATAACACAAGATGCTCCCCCTCCCATCCCCCTGGCCCTACCCCACCCCTGCCACACTGGATCTCAAAGCAGCATCTGGGTGGGGCTGTTCCCCTGGCAGAGGTGGGGACCTGGGTCTGGAAGAGGGGAAGGGGTTTGCCAAGGCGGAGGTGGAGAGAAATTAAGGAGATTTGGCATCCAGCCTGAGCCTTAAATTTGCCTCTGACCTGCAGGAAATAGCCTTTGAGGAAGAGTCCACTATCATAATCACTGCTGAGAGGTAGGGTCCAGAGAGGAGTCTACTCTATGGGCAGCGTTAGAGCCTAGATTACAACCCAGGTTCAGGATGGGAACATGATCATTTGAGATCTCTGCCTGCTGACCTTCCCTCACCGTCTTCTCCGGACTGACACTGGTTGATTTAGAAATGCAGGCCTTCCTAAAAAAAAAAAAATGCATTCATTTCCCACTGGGGTTGTGAACTGCCCTAGCATGGTTGACTGGGCAAAATTATAAAACAAGCCTGACTTTTAAGGACTTCACAGAGGACAGCTGCCATCTTTTCCCTCGGTTTAACAAGTTTACTGTTAAATCTTGGGCATGCAACAGGCCTCAATCAATGGCTCTTGAATTAAAGCTTACAATTTAGTTAAGGAGATAAGATGCGCACAAATTATGAGTGCACAAGCTATAATAAAGAGACTGGCAAGGACCGAGGAAGACGAGAAGAAAGGTGAGAGGAGCCGAGAAAGCTTCAAGGGAGATATGGCCTTTGAGGTCAGTTTTGAGAGATGAGCAAGATTGACAGGTAAGGGGACCGAGGAAGTGGCTTGGTGGTAGAGAGCTTAGCTTGTATGCACAAAGCACTGGTCCTAGGCCTCCGCCTAAAAAACAAACAAACAAGAAAACCAGAACAGGTAGAGTTGGGGAAAATCTTCTATATTAATAACCTCCCCCATTATTGATACTTCTTTCATCTTTTCTATGCTTCTGGACATGAGAACTGTGTAACCTCTCTATTTTCTTTCCCTGAGTTTATCTCCACATGTATGTATCTTTTTAAAGTTATTATTATTATTTGAGGTAGAGCCTCATATAGCCCAGGATAGCCCAGAACTCTATGTAGCCAAAACTGCCTTCATCTCCCAAGGGCTGGGACTTCAGAGATGCACCAGCATGTCTGGCTTTTACCTGTCTTTTACCAGTCTGCCAGCGATCTTGCCTCCCTCTTTCAGGGGATAGATATGTACCCCTTCTTCCGGCTCTCGACCTGTCCCTTGGTTACTTTTATTCACCCAAATTGGAAATATGTGATCAGATGAGCATAAGAATTACAGGGGTACAAGGATAGAGTGAAATCCTCGCAAAGTCCAGACACGTTGTCCTCCCCATGACCATGGGGGGGCACACCGTAGAGAAGGAGGAAAGCCCCCCTCCTCGGGTTGCACTGATGCACTTTTAAAACTCCTGCCATGGGTTAAGTTGTTGAGAGAAGGTTCTAAGAGGAAAAGCAGGAATTCACGGGACTAATCCCCTGGTCAGCCCCTCCACCTCTCCCATGCAGGGATGGGCCAGAGGAAAGCAGTGAAGTTCTTTCTCAGAGGGTTCTCTGAACTAACTTTCTGCTTCCAGAAAAATCACTAGACTAACTTGGCTGTCCTCTAGCAAGTCAATCCTCCGATTTAGGCCTTCTGAAGCATGAGGTAGATGGGCCAGCAGGCCAGGGACCTCCTCAGTTCTCTGATTCTGTGGCACCAAAAGTTGAATCCTTCAGGAGTTTGAGGAACTTGTCAGGGACCCCAGGAAACAGCTGACCTGACTGTCATATGAAAGGGTTGGGTGCTTTTTCAGACACATCTGGTGCTTCCGTCTTTAAGACACCCAGGCCTCCTTGTTCCACGCCCCCTGCTAGAGGCTCACCACCACCCTCACGCTGCTGTCCATAGCCTCACAGGTAAAGCCCCTGTTGCTGATGAGATCCCACTGCCCGCACCCAGATCTGTCCTTCTTCCCTCCCTCCTTGGCGCCCATTAGCTAGCCCAGGCCGTGGGGGCGGTGGCTGCCGAGTCTCCTCTCTGTGCCAGGCCCGGCCCCCGGAGACGCACCTGTTCTGACCTGCTTAGCAGGTTCCCAGGTTTCTGCCTTCGTTGTTGGCCACGGCGTGGGAAGCAGCTCTGGGGGAGCTCAGGGCTCCCGATCACGGCTTCTTGGGGGTAGCCACGGCTGGGTGGGTAGAACTGGGGCCTGGGTCCCCTAGTGGAGACCCAAGTGGAATAGGCAGGTACGTCAGTGCCTGGGGACTCCGTGACTTCCTGCCTTCTGGGTCAGAGCTTTACACAGCTCCAGAACCGGCTCCCAGGGAGAACTCCGTGGAACTCAGAATCACTGGCCAGGTCTGCCTTTCAGCCAATGCCCCTGTCCCTGGGAGCCGAGATGTGGGGCCTTGAAGCCTGGCTGCTGCTGTTGTTCCTGGCATCGTTTACAGGTAGGACTTGCCTGAACCATCAGGTCTCTTGCTTCTGAGCCCTACCTGGCAGAGATAGGCACACACACACACACACACACACACACACACACACACACACACACGAATGCACCACATACCCAAACATTCCCTTTCCTTGGACTCCGGATGGAGAAGACAATCTCTTTCTCCTATTCATTCCACTTGCCATCAGTGCCCTCAAAAGAACCAATGTAGCTCTTTCTTCTCAAGTCTCCTCTCTGTCCCAAGACCAAGCCACTTAATATCTGCAGTCCCTAACTACCTCTGCTAAAACCTTGCTTGCCAAGGCCTCTGTGGACACACACACACACACACACACACACACACACATGCACACACAGGGCAGGTGGGCTGAAAGGTGGATTCCGAGGACCCTGCTCACCCCAGGGCTTCCTGAAGGGTTTGTGGCCTACCCACTGGGCTTCAGACCTGCCTCAGCATTTACCAGGAGCAAGAAACCTGGTGTCTGGGGAGTGGAGGGGCATTTCTATCTCCTTCTCCTCTCATAGTAATATTCTGAGCAGCAGGATTGGGGTGCTCATTGTGGGATTACAGGAAAGCCATGAAACTCCTCTCACCCTAGCGCCTCTCCCTCCCTGGCACACACACTAGTAGGTGGAGAATAATGGTATGTGTTTCTTACACAGTTGTGGGGGTTAAAAGGTAAAGGGTCTTCTGGATGAGATGCAGTCCACTTTTATTCATTTATTATCTTTCCATTTTCTCTGTTGAATGTCTATACAATACTTAGACTTTCTGCATGCCTAATATAGTCAGAACATACATAAATCATCAGAATGTATCATTGTCAGAGCGAGAGGGAGAGAATATGTATGCAAGGAAACCAAAGTAGGATACCATTGGCTGTTGCTGGGGAAGGAGTAGCTAAGAACTCTTTTTCCTTAGAAAGACAGGGCCTTGTCTGCAGAGGACAGTAGGGTCCTCAGCTCAAGGAACAGAAGCAAGGGACTGTCAGTTGTCCAGCAGCACTTGGTGACTCTCTCCCCACCCCCATTCTCAGTTGGAGCACGAGAGGAGAACAAGGCATAGATACCTGGATTGGCAGGCTTTGAGGTTGCCCTCACTCTGGTCTTGTAACAGAAGGGTCAATGGGTCACTCTCCAGTATCAGGAGGCTAAGCTCCAACCTCTGCCACCTGCCCTTACCCTCAGCCCCTGCCCTTAATTCCCATTTTCCAGATAGCCCTTTTCCTTGGGTTAAGCCAAGAGGGTGGGGCCTCCTGCTGGGCAGGGAACCCAACTGACACTTTCCTGGGGAATCTACCTACCCCTGAGGAATGGAGTCTTGCTGTCTGAGGACTTGGGTAGGATAAAAGAGATCACTACTCCAACTCCTTCATTTTAAAGATGGGAAAACCAAGAGAAACAGATGGGCAGGTGAGATCTGCAAGATTACTCAGTGTAAGAAGCAGAACCAGGGTTAGGGCCTTGGTCACCTGACTCCTTGTTAAAAAAAGAAAAAAATCCAGGATAGCTGAGTGCATGTGGTACTAGATGCTGGCGATACAATGGTAAGGGTACTATCCCCACTTTCCTTCTCCATGATGCAAAGCTGGTCTTTCTAGTAGAAGCCCAGAGAAGAGGGAAAGAACTCCTGGCTAGAAAATTGCCCCAGACTTCACCCAGGTCTGGGAGAAGCTAAGCTGAGGAGAAAGGTTGGCTCCAGGATTGCCCAGGAGGCTAGTAGCTAATCGGATGTCACTGAACTTCTACTGCCATGTCCTGCACAAAGATGAAGGCTATTCCCAGGAATCCCTGGAAACTCGCACTATGGGGCCACAGCCCAAGGACTAGATAGTCCTATCCCCTCCGTTTTTGGCTCCCCTGTGTGTATATGTAGGCATCTCGTTAGTGGCCCTAGGAACCTAGACTCATTTTATACCTCTGAACACCACTCAGATTTGGAAATCAAGAGCCTTGAGTTCTGATCCCATTTCTTCCATTAATTTGTTAGGTATTTTTGAACAGCTGAGAGACTGCATCAGGAGACTGAGAAGGACTGGATGGTCTCTGCAGACCTTTTGACTTTGAAATACTAGGCTTCTGTGATTGATTATCCAGCTCCTGGCTTGAAGTGAAGTGTTTGTGGTGGTTGAAGAACTGATCAGTCTCCCTGTGGCTGAGAGGACCCTTCCCAAGGACACAGCCTTCCTGGCCCAGTTGCAAAGTGACACCTGCCCCCCAACTCCAGGACCATTAGAGCACTGAGCCCTAGGGCCCTGTCCCACCCCTGACAGGGAGAGGAGCCCAGGCTTGGGAGGCACCTCCAACACCACAGCTCTTTGTTTCTCCTTAATGGGATGAGTTTCCGGGTGAGGTCCCATCCCTCCTCCCTCCCCCATCTCTTGCCCTGGGGCTGAGGGGCCTGAATCTGCAAACTGTTTTCCAATAGGTTCCCAGTTTCTAACTCTTTGGGTCCTGCGGGCCCTTGGAGTAAGCTGGTCCATGAATTCTAAATTCTGTCTTCTGACGGTTAGGATCAACTTTCTGTTGAAATTAATTTCCTAGAAAGGGAGGGGCCCCATCCCTGCTTTTCTGCTCCCGATGACAGAGGTGGGCAGGCCCTTTCCTGTAGGGCCTACCCAAACCCAGAGAAGCCAGAAAGGGAGGTTTGCTTCCCCGCCCAAGTGTGGAGAACCAGGAGAATCCCAGGGAAGCCCTTGGCCCCAGTGACCCTGGTTCCATCCTAGCATTTTGTGTTGAGATGCAGCGGGGGTGGAGAGACAGTGAGGAGGTTAGTGGGCACAGTCCCATCTTCTAGAGTATAGCCTCAGAATCCAGGGGGTCCTGGGGCAAAGTGAACAGGGGATGGGGGTTACTAGGCACTGAGGGGAGCAAGTCCTGTAGGGAGAGAATGCCTGTAGAATCTGGTCTCCACAACTTACACTGATCTTGGAAAGACTTGACAAAGAAGGGATGGAAATGAAAAGTGGCAAACTGAGTCAGGAGAACAGAGAGCAGAGGAACTTTGGGGTCCAGATCTGGAAACAGAATCTAAAGCAATTAAGTTTTAAATGGGAGGTACCCACCTGTTTTCTGGAGGAGAATGGGGGGTACCATACCCTATCCTTTCACTGGAACAGGAGCCAACAGGGTGCCTGTGGCCTGAGGAGCTGTTCCCATGGCTTTCTGTGCCACCCCCACCCCCAACACGTCTCTCTAAAACTGTTCTGAGGGCTAAGGTTGGGGCTGTGATGTGGAATGAAGCTGGCTAGACACAGTGGGAGAAGGGATGGGCAGAATTTGGGTGGTGGTGGGGGAGGCTAGATCTCAGGGGTTTGAGAGAAGTTGAATTCTAGGTCTCCCACCCACCCACAGCGGTGACTCAGCAGGGCTCAGACTCTGGCTCCTGGGGGGTTTAGGGGACTTATCTGTGCTGAGAGCTGTGTCTAAGGCAGAGCCGCCTGCCTCATGAACTGTCCGTTCTCCCCATTGTTCCTCTTTCCCTCTGTTACTTATGTGGCCCCCTCCCTAGACACTAATCTACGGGTGGGCGCTTTGCCCAGCTTGGGAAGCTCTCGTTAAGCTGGGGGGCTTAGGAAAAATGAGGGGTATGTAAGGGAGGTAGGTGAAGGCGGAGGGAAAGCTTTTGGTTTTCAAAGTTCCTCAATTCCAAGGCCAAGGTTACGGGCAGAGGAAAGTCCAAAATAACCATTTGCTTTGTCTGTGTCACCTGTCCTGGGTGGACGGGGACTAGAAGCTTCCCTCTCATGTCTTCTCTTACCTCAAACTAACACACCTGCGCCAGCCTTCTCTGTTGAAGCTAGTGAAGGGAGGGAGGCAAGAGTTAACAAAAAATATGAGACCCTAGACAGCCTGGACCCCTCCTCCTAGCCCCAGGCATATCCCCCCCTCCACTGCTTCCCACCAAACCTGCACCAGACAGCTCTTACCCCAGGCCTAGAGCCAGAGCTGGTTTTTCTGGTGGTAGCAAGCAGCAAAGCCCTGACAGAGATTCCCAGGGAAGAATCTCTGCTTGGGGGGGGTCAGAGTCCTGAGGGGGCCCAGGGGTGTGGCCATAGGGGGTAAAAAGGGTGGGGGTCCCTTTGTAGGAACCCAAAGAGCAAGAGAGAGGGAGCCTTTGTTTTGTTTGACAGGGAGGTTCGGTGGCAATTTCCCATCACCTGGAGGGACAGTGACCTCATCTCTGGTTACCTCCATCTTGCGCCTGAGATGAATCTGCCCTGAAGTCTTGGGGTGAGATGGAGACGGAAGCCAGGGGCAACATTAGAATGGGCAGAAGCCCAGAGCCACACACTGACCAAATGCAGCTGAGCCAGACATGCGGAAGCCAAGATAAACGATATCAAAATATTTACTATGTGTGCAGAGTTCCGCAGTAGGGTGATATGGACCGTGTGTTCAGAGGGTGGGATGTAATGGTGTGTGCGTATATGTTCATATGCTAACACACGGCTCTTCCCTCTGGGTACAGAAATGTTAGGATGTATATTTCCCCGAAGAGAGCTGTGAATACACATATGTATGAAACACCCCCAGGTTCTTGCAAGGAACTAGTTTCACATACACATGAACTAGAAAAACTGGCCTAGCCCTCATCCAAAGATTCAGACACAAAAGACTTGACAGTTATTACCTTTGTCACACAGACACACCTCAAGGACCCCAATGTGGGTACATCCTCTTATGCACCAGTAGAAGACACTGATGGATAAAAGTCCCTCAAAAAAAAAATCTCGTTCTCAAACACGTTAAGGTTGGGTATCTGCAAGTGCCAACCTCAGTTTCCCCTTTTGAGCTTAAAGGCCAAGACTTACACAGAAAGGAAAGTCGAAGCCAAGGAACAGAGTAGGGTGTAGCCAGCTAGCCCAAGCCAGGAATGGAGGACCTGTCTGGGAGCAGGCGGGGTACACAAAAGGCAGGGCCCCAAAGAGGCCTGAGGGGGCCTGGCCAGGGGTGGGGGAGGCTGAGGGCAGGGATCCCGTCTGGCCAGTTGGGCCTGTTCTCTCCCTTGCGCAAGGTGGTGGTGGCTGTGGCTAGGCCTGCTGCTCTGTGGCAGCTTCTGAGTCACTAAGGCTCCTGACCAGCGTCCTGGTGCTCCTTGAGAGGAGGGGTGGGGAGAGTCAGGAGGAGGAGGAGGAGTGCCCTGGAAGCTAGAGGCCACCAGCCTCAGCAAACTACACATGCAGCAGTAGAAGGGTCTGTGGGCTTGGCCTGGCCTGGCTACTGCATGCCCATAAGGTGACCTCACCAGGCAGGCAGTGTGTCTCCTTCAGCCTGGTGACATCATCATGCTGACGCCAGGCAGGCACTGGGTGGGGGAGAGGAGGAGACAATCCTGGCTTGCCCTGGCTTGGAAGCCTGGGTTCCTGGGTCCATTTAGCTCGGGACAAGAATACTTGGGCCCAACTTCTCTTAACTCATCTCTTTTGATTTAGAAGATGAACTGAAGGCCATTGGAAGTGGGGATGCCTCAGCCTAAGATACTTCCACTAAATAGCGGCTTTAGGACAATGTGGGTTTTGTAGGAGCAATTCCAAAGGAACTTTCCTGTTCCATTAGGTGCCTCAGTCTGCAAAACTGGTGCTTGTTCCTTCAGGATGAGGATTTCGGACTCACAGGTTAGGGACATTATGGATGGAGATGCAGGCATGTGATGAGTACCCAATTCTTACTGTGCCCTAAGGAGGTATTTTGGGGGACAGAATGTGGATGACTTGTAGTGGGGGCAGGGGCCAGTGTAAGGGCTTGAGAGATGACGGTTAAGAGCACTTGTTCTTGCAGAGAACCTGGGTTCAATTCCCAGCACCCACATGGCAGTGACCAGCCACCTGTAACTCCAATTCCAAGACATCAGATGCTCCCTTCTAACCTACATGGCCACCAGGCACATAGTATACATATATGCAAGCAAAACATTCATACACATAAAAAATAAATAAGTAAGTAAAAATTTAACGACGGAAATATGGGATCTGCCAGTGTCACAGAAATAGTCTTTGGAAGGATTTGTATCTCCTGGTGGGAAGGACTTGGGGTCCCTGTGACCTGCATCCACATTATTGTGACTTAAATCTACATCAGTGTTTTGCAGCAGAGTGAGCTGAGAGCCTGTATTGCACCCCACCGCCAGGCTTTTTTTTGACAACCTTGCTCCCTTTAGTGCTAGGAGGAGGTACCTGGGAGGGGTACAAGCTGGACACCCAGGCTGGGCTGGGTGGGACCCATGTCAGCTTAGGCAGGTCAGGGCCCTGGTATCTGGCCCTGCAGGTCTGTCCTGTCCAGTCTGGGACCCTCCCAACTCCCAGCAGCAGCATCCTTCCCTCCACCCCTCCTATCAGGGCCACAAGACCCATTCATCTGTCTCCCTGGAACCCTCTGCCCTACTCCATGCTTCGTTTCCTCACTACATGCCTGCCTGTCTCCATACCTTTCTTCCTTTGTCTGGTCCAGAGTTGCTGGCTCTGGCAGTGAACCCAGACAGCCAGTTTATCTTACCCCCACCCCAAGGATGCCATGCCAACACATGCCTCATCCAAATAAGGGACTGTGCCTTCCTCTTGGTTCTACTTTCTTTCTGCTGCCTCTTTTGTGCATCTACTCACTCATTTGTATAATCTTTTTGTTTTTGATTTTGTGGGGATTGAGACATTGTTTCCCTTTTGCTCGGGATGGCCTTGAACCCAAAATCTTCTTGCCTGAGCCTCCCCAAGTTGGGATAAGAGGTATGGGCTACCAAGTCTGGCTTTGTTCATTCATTCATTGATTTACTCAGTCAATAAACATTCATCAGCGTCCAATTATGTGACAGGAAGGAGACCACATACCACTGACTGAGCATGAAATCAGAAACCATGTTTTTAATATGGTTAAATATGGTGATACATGACCCTGTTTTGACTCTTCAGAAGCTCAATGCCTTGGGGAAGGAGAACATGAAAGTAGAAAGTCTGATCTATAGGTTAAAGCTCTATGATTGAGGCTAAAGCAGAGTGCTGGCGGAGCACAGGGGCAGGGCACCCAAAGCGGCTTGAAGTGGGGGAAGGGAGGGAGGACTCAGGAGGAAATGATGTCTAAGCAGTCTTAAGGCGTGAGTAGGAGTTCTCCAGACAGTGATGAGTAGGAGCAACCAGACACAGGGAGGAGAGCATTCCAGGCAGGGGTACAGTGTGAGCAAAGGTGACAGACAGCAGGATGTGTGGGGTACTGGTTAGAGGCAGGGATTATGAGCAGTTGGATGCTCTAAGTTGAAGCTCTGGCCATCCCAGAACGCTCTTCTGCCCTGGCCCAGCCCCTGACCCTGGGTTTTGTTTATTTATTTATTTTTTAATAACCATAGGCATTCCTAGGCCCAACCTTCTTTATAAGCTACTCATTCTAGATATCCAGTTATCTTTGAGTCTTTCCTGTTCCCCACCTCTCTCTAGTCAGTGACCAAATGCCCCCTTTATCTGCCCAGTACCACCTTGCCAGGCTAGGGCCTCATGGTATCTGCCTTGGTCTCTTTCCATGACCTGTTTTCTGGTCAGACTATATGTTGTCACCTGCTTCATGCCACTTGCTAGCTAGGGAAGCTTTGGTGACTCTCCACTTCCTACTGACCAAATTTGAATTCCTTTTCCTGGCATGGGTAGTCCTGGGCTATTGGGACCCACCCTACCCCAGCTATGGTTTCCCTGCTGCTCAACACACACACCCTATCTTAGGTTGGGTCCTCTTCTCTTTGCTTCCTGAACCAGCAGCCATCCTCTCTACTCCCTTAGGTGTTTGCTTACTTGATCTTCTATTATCAATGCCTTTCTAGGTCTCCCAGGCCTCCTGATCCCACTCAACTCATTCATGAAGCCTTCCCTATGACTCCCACATGCCTCAAACAACCTATGACCCAGCCACCAAACACTAAACCAGAAACCACCATTGCAAGTCAGGTGGGGTGGTGCATCCAGTAATCTAAGCACTCTGGAGGCTGGGGTGGCAGAACAGTAAGTTTGAAGCCAGCCTGACAGGCTACATAGTTAGACTGTCTTAAAAAGAAAGAGGAAGAGGAGGAGGGTGGAAAGGAGAAAGAAAAAAAAAGAAATTATCATTGCACTATTCCATACCTGTCTGTTAGTAGCTAGATGATAGATATAGATAGATAGATGATAGATAGATAGATAGATAGATAGATGATAGA
>LOJH01014417.1:0-24147 GCA_001685095.1 Ellobius talpinus | reverse complement strand
TATCTACTTCCCTGCTCCCATATCCACCCTTCCTCCATCCCAATCGTCCCATTCTCACATTGCTTAGAGATCTTTAGTGTTGGGCTGGCGAGATGGCTCAGCCATTAAAGGCTAGGCTCACAACCAAAAGTATAAGAGATCCTCACTATTAAGCCTTTCTACCTTTTCCTTTTTGAAAATTTAACAGGTCTCAAAACTTCCTTCCAATTCTCCAATCTCTAACTCCTTTCTTGTTATATGAGTCCTGGGATTACCAATACATGCCACCTCATCTGGCTTTTTTATGTAGGTTCCAGGGATCAAACTTCCATCATTACACTTGACAAGAACACTTTTACCCAAATATAGATTTTTGCTTGAGTTCTGGGAATCAAACTTAGGTCATCAAGTTTGAGATTTACCCTCTTGGTTATTTTGCCTACTCAACTTTGGCTTTCTCTTTACATATGTCACATGACTCTATTTCCCTCACCCTTAACATCTCTTCTCCTTCTCTCATTGTCATGTTTCTAGTTTTGTGCTATACAAATGCACATATATAAATACAAGTAAATATATACACATAACTCATAAAGAACGACTGTTTTTCTCCTTTTGTCTCTCTTTTTTAGATGTTGGTCAGAATCATAAGTCTGCTTGGTCAGACACTCTAGACCTCACTTTTTCTCGGAAGATGAATCTTCCCTCATGAAGTTGCTCACACTTCCATTGCTGAGTTTGCTTTCTGGACTTCTAACTCAGAGAGCAAGACTTCCTATCTGCAGATACCCAGATCCCTAGATTACCTGTCTTGACATGACATGAAAGTTAAAATGAGAGCTACCTGAAAAGATGAAGATGACCAGCAAGACAGGATTAGGAATAAGAGGGGAGAGCAATGTGTCTTACAAAGTATAATAACTATAATGGAATATAAGAATGAAATGTTATAATGACCCATCACTTTGTATGTTAACTTTAAAAATTAGTTAAAAGTGGGATTACAGGGCTGGTAACATGCGTGTAAAAGAGTTTACTATTCAATCCTGAAAACCTAAATTTGATCCTTGGAACCCACCATGGAAGGAAAGAATTGACACATATGAACCTACACACACGCACACACACGCACACACACACACACGCACACACACGCACACACACGAAATGAAAAAAACCTCAAGTGGAGATAAAAGCATTATCATAGTTTTATTTTCCATTATTTTATTTGGGTATTATTTTTCTCTTTCCAATAATACTGATTAAGAACAGTTTTGTGTCTTCCATAAAACTTTGTGATGTGATATCCTACACCAAAGAAAAAGAAAGGCAAAAAATGAAAGAATGTATTGAGTATGGTCATAGCACTTCAGTTGTCAACCTGACAGGAACCTCAAGTCATCTGGGAAGAGGGAGCATCAATTAAGGAATTGCCTCCCTCTTATTGGCTATAGCTATTCATATGGGACTATTTTCTTAATTGCTAGTTGATATAGGAAGGTATAGCTTTCTGTAGATAGTGCCCTTCATAGGCAGGTGGGCATGCACTTTATAAGAAAGACAGTTGAACAAGCAAGAAGAAGACAGAAAACAGTGTTCCTCAGTAGTCTTTGCATTAGTTCCTGTGTCTATTTCTTTGCCTACATTTCTGTCTTGGCTTTCCTGAATGATGTGCTTTAACCTGTGAGCTAAAGCAAATCCTTTCTGCCAATGTTAGCTTTGGGCAGTGTTTTACAACAGCAACAGAAACCAAACTAGAACAGAGATTGGTACAAGGAGTGGGGTCTTGCTGAGATAGATCTGGCCAAGTTGTTTTAGAGTGGATTATGGAAGCATTTGGAGCTTTAGACCAGAAAAGCCATTGAGTTCTTAGAGCTTAATAAGTGACTCTATGTGAGCTTGGAAGATAATGTTGAGAAAAATGTAGGCAATGAAACTTTGACTTGTGATGATTGAGAAGAAAGAAAAAGACTCTATTGGGGCCATTCATGTGATATTTTGGATTGAAAACGTCAAAATGAAACCTTTGCTTTGCTAGTACATTGAATGCTGGTTAGCTGGAGCTGAAAAAAATGTCATATGTGATTAATAAGAGACAGCATCTTTGAGTTGAAATCTTCTGAGAGTTCTTTCCTCATGGTCAGCACAAAGAATTCATGCAACAGAGGGAGCAGAGTCTGCATCCCAACCTAGTAGCCAAATTTGCTAATGTATAAGAGTCTCCACTACAATACTGATTTGGGGGCATGGAAGCTGCAGGACTGAAAGGACCATGACTAGAAGCTGAGTCTCAGCAGAGAAACAGTCCCTGAAAAAGATAGTTGAGACCATTGGTGAAGATTCAGCCTCAGTTGCAGCAGAGACTCCAGGATATTGAAGATGCCAAGACCAGGGACCACTACCAAGGACAGAACCAGATACTAGGAGTGGAGTCTAAGTCAATGATACAAGTTACTTATGCTGCTGATGGCAGAGCTGGTGAAGAGGAGCTGCTCAAGCCCTTTGGAGCCCAGAAGATTGTGTGTTCAAGATGTCAGACAATGATCTATGGGGTTTTATTGACACTGTTGGCTGTTTGTTTTGCTTTGAGCTTACTTTAACTGTGCTGTTTCTTCCCTATTGGAATAACAAAACATTTATCTTATTTTGTCCACAGTTAAGAGACTTTGTAATTTCAAAGAGACGTTGGACTTTTATTTATTTTTTATTTATTTTTTTTCCTAGACAGGGTTCCTCTCTATATTTCTGGCTGTCTTAGGACTCCCTCTGTAGACCAGGCTGGCCTTGAACTCACAGAGCTCTGTCGGCCTCTGGGATTAAGGGCATGTGCCACCAGGATTGATAGACTTTTAAAGCGTTGAAATTCTTAAAGACTGGAACTTTCAAACTTATACTGCACTTTATATTTTGATATTAATTGGGTTTTCCAGTTTAGTTGTCATTTCATCTTGAACCCTCTTCAACGTTTCCATCTCCTTCTTGAATTTCAGTGTCAAGTCTTGGATTATTTTTGTCATTTCCATCAGAGCCTTATGTTTTCTCAGGTATCACTCAGGCATGTATTCTATTTAAGTTCATTTTCCTTAATTCATTTAGCAGTTTCTTTGTGCCTTCTTTAAGCCCTACAAATTCTTTGATGCAGTTTATAATTGGTCTTTAAGATTCTATGCCCTGGGATTCATCTAGGTAATTCTCATTGGTAAACATTTTCGGCAGGACTGGTAGGTTTTGGAGAGGAGATCCTGGTTTGATCACTCATGGTGTTTGTGTGTTTGCAATGGGATCTGGGCATGTAGACTTTGTTAGTTCTTTGTCTGATATGGACAGAGCAGGTTGGGGCAGAAGAGAGGATGTGTGCATGAGCTGGTTTAGAGGTTGGAAATTACTTAGATGGAAGCAAGCCAGGTGGGTGGAGGAGACTGGCTGGTTTGTAAAAATGTGTCTTGGTTCAAGCCTGGAGTGTGGGGAGATATCTGGCTAGATGGAGTGCTTGGGTGTAGCATGGGAGGAGCCTTGTGTTGGTGTGTAGGTAGAGCAGGTCCTGACAGAATCCTAGAGGTTGCTTGTGGTCCAGGTAGGTGTGGCCAGACTAGGACCCAGGCTAGATCTGGCGGTTGGGGAGGTTCATGGGGAGGCAGACTCATCAAGCTAGACCCTAGAGAAGGATATATAGGTGTGGTTGGTGGAGATATGGGATTAATATGATCTCAGGAACAAGCAAGGATGGAAAAATTATATGATTTAAAGTGACATGTTTGTTTGTCAACACTGATAAGACATGGAATGTCAGAATTAGCTTTAGACGTACATGTGACACAAACCTAGAGTCACATGGAAGATGGAGCATTAATTAAGGAATAGCCTTCACCTCACTGGCCTGTGCCTATGCCTGTGGCATATTTTCTTGGTTGCTAACTGATGTAGGAAGTTCCAGGCTTCGATGGGTGGTACCATTCCTAGGTAGGTGGACCCAGGCTTTATAAGAGACATAACTAAGCATGTCAGGTGGAACAGGAAAGTAAGCAGTTTTTCCCCATGAATTCTTCATTACTCCCTGCTTATAGGTTCCTGCCTGAATTCCTGCTGCAGTGTCCTCAGTGATAGACTATAATCTGTAAACTAAAAAATCTTTTTTCTCCCAGTGTTGATTTTTGTCAGTGTTTTATGATAGCAACAGAAAACAAACTAGAACAACTCACAACTAGCATCAGATCTCGCATGTTATTTTCCTAACAGCCCTATAAAGTAGGAGTTTTGGCTTTATTGTATACATGAGAAAAATAGGGTAAATGGCCTAACAATATTCACACAACTAGTCTGTGGCAGAACTGGCATTCAAATTCTTGCCTGCTTGACTACAGCAACTCTTTGTGTGATCGACTTTAATCAAGATACTAAAACTTAACTGAGTTTTTGCAATCCTCCAACACAGCTTGCTAAATATGTATCCTTGAAACATTTGCCTTGACTCCTAGTGATTCCACTTCTGAGTCATTCCTCTAGATGACAATTTGTTACAGCTTCTAGGGAGCCATGTGATCCTTAAGGTTGGGATAGTGACTAGAATCCCAGGCTTCTTTCTAAAGTCACTTCCTGGCTAGAAGTGTTTCCTGGCTCATGGTCCTGAGTACTGATCACACTCTAAGTTCCCTGGCTTGAAGTATTTTTTTCTTGTTGGTTGTGATGCTTCTCTCACCTCTTTATGGCATCCTACTTCTCCTTATGGAGACATTGCCTCTATTTTGAATCTTGTGCCAACTATACATTCCCTCTATTCTCTTTGCCTCTTAGATTAAACTGCACAGTTCACATTTGCTTGGCAACTTTTCTTCACTACAAACTAAAGTTATGTAGTTAAAATTCTAATTAGGATAAAGCTGTTGGAAATTATCAAGCAAAACAACCCTGAATGCAAACTATATAGAGAATGATAAGATGGACATTAACATAGGAAGTTTCCAGGTTTATGATGTATTCAGGAAAAACAGTGAGTTGTTTTTAAATGAGAATGATTGGTTTTATCTGTAATGGAAGGCAAATATGCAGGACAAGAATATGGTGATGGCACACGCCTTTAATCCCAGCACTTGGAAGGCAGACACAGGTGGATCTCTGTTAGTTTGAGACCRGCCTGGTCTACAAGGGCTAGTTCCAGGACAGGCTCCAAAGCTACACAGGGAAACCCTGACTTGAAAAACCAATAATAATGATGATGATGATGATGATTATACTGAAGTTTTCAAGAGAAGAAAGTTGGAAAAATGTCTTTTATGGTTAGTTTGCTAAGAGCAGATGGATATATATATATATATACAAATTAGCCTTAGTTGCCTGGTCATACACACATGTAATCTTAGCCCTTTACAGGCTGTGGTAGGAGAATTGGGACTTTAGGGTCAGCCTGGGCTGCATACAAAGACTCTACATAAAAAAAACAAACAAGCTGGGCTGTGGTGGTGCACACCTCTGATTTCAGCACTTGGGAAACAGAGGCAGTTGGATCTCTGTGAGTTTGAGGCCAGCCTGATCCACAGAGCAAGTGCCAGGGTAGCCAAGGCTAGGAAGAGAAACCCCGTCTGGAAAAACAAACAAAATCAAAATCAAAACCAAAACCAAAACAAAGTACAACCAAACAAGAAGTCTTCATATCATTGGTACATATGCAAATCTAGAACTTGACCTTTGCTGGCTTGTATCACTAGTCTGAATTAGTGTGATCCTTTTTACAGTTTTTACAACTTTTTATCATGCAGTATATCTTGATCATGTTTTTCCCTCACCCAATTCCTCCCTTATCCTCCTCACCTCTCTACCAGCTTAACTTTATATTCCTTTTCTCTCTCTCTAAATAAAAATAAAAACATTAAAGGGTTTCTGTTATGATTTGTTTGCTATGAACATTATCAATATGTGCCTACAAGTCAATAAAACAATGTTTGAATAGCAGTCACTGTTAAAAACATTCCTTTTTATTTCACAAATTGCCATTTATTTAGAAGCTTAACGCAGCATAATCTCATTGTTCTCAAATCATAGGTGCACATGGAGAATGGTCCAATTGGGGCTGAAGAGACAGGGCGGTGGTTAAGATTACCTGTTGCTCCTATAGAGGATCTCAGTTTGGTCCCTGCACCCACTTCAGGAGGCTCACAACCACTTCTAACTCCAGCTCCAAGTGATGCAAAGCTGGCCTCAGCGGGTACCAGCACCCATGTTCCAAACAGTCACTCAGACACACATACATATACATAAACAAAAATAAATCTTTAAAAAACGAATGACTAGGCTGGCCAGGGAAGTGGTGGGCTAACTGCAGATCTTTACCTCTCTCTCCTCTCACCTAAATTCAGGGCCCCAGTCTCACCCCTACTCTGTAGCAGACCACCTGGTGCAGCCTCGCCGTGCTTCTGCCCCCATCTCCAGTGGACCAAGCAGAACTTCTCCAGACTTCTTCCCCACCCATCCTGATATCCCAGACCTCAACTCCAAAAGGTCTTCTCTGGGAGTCCCCCAGCCAAGCCTAATAGAGAAGCAAGTAGGCCAGCTATTAGGGAGGCAAGCTTCAGATTTTTACTTGCCGTTCTCTTCTCCATATCTATCCAAACCCTCAGGTTCATCCCCACCTCTGCAGCATATGTGACTTCCCCTCATGCTTTCCCAATTCCCAGGGATTTAGCAGATTGTGGTGGATCCTGCTTTCTTCCCTCCTGTAGAGCCCCTGATCTCCACTCCTAGCCCATCCCCTTTTCTAAGTGTCAGTTCCCAATAAAGAGAAACACATTTTACCAGGAAACCCCAGTGGCCACACATAGTGAGATCCCAGAAGATTTTCCTAGAAGGCAACACACAGCCACCATACTCTCCTTAGAACCATAGAGGGCAAGAGAAACAAAGAAACAAAATACCCAACCAATGAAACAAGAGCAGATAGCAGCACTAAGAATTACAACCATCCCTAACCCATATATTAAGACACCAGTGCAAGACACAATCAATACCATGCAGGACAATATGTCTCGTCTAGAGCCCAGTAGGCCCTGAGAATTGCAACATAGCTTAAGTACGAAATAAAGACCTTTAAATAGCCTTTACGACCATGATAGAGGTCCTTAAAGAGGAAACAAATAAATTCCTTAAATAAATCTGTGAAAACAAAGAAACAATGGAAGGAAATGAATAAAACTGTTTAAGACCTGAAAGTGGAAATAGAATCAATAAAGAAAACCCAAACTGAGAGAAATCTGGAAATGAAAAATTAGGAATTCAAACAGCAACCTTAGAGACAAGTCTTAACAACAGAATAGATGGCAGAGGAAGAGGATGGAATAGATGGAAGAGGGACGGAAAAGGGAATCTCAGGCCCTAAAGGCATAATAGAAGAAATGAATAACTTGGTCAAAGAAAATGTTAAATCTAAAAATCTCCTGGTACAAAACATCCAGGAAATCTGGGACACTATGAACAGACAAACTCTAAGAATAATAAGAATAGAGGAAGAAGACATGTCAGAGGCACAGAAAATATTTTCAACAAAATCACAGAAGAAAGTTTTCCTAACCTAAAGTAAGAGATTCCTATCAAAGCACAAGAAGCACCCAGAACACCAAATATATTAGGCCAGAAAAGAAAGTCCCTCTTGCACATAATAATCAAAACAATAAATGTACAGAACAAAGAAAAATATCAAAAGCTACAAGGGAAAAAGACCAAGTAACATATAAAAGCAGACTTATATGAAGTAACATATAAAGGAGACTTATTAGAATTATATCCGAATTCTCCATGAAGGCTCTAAAAGCCAGAAGGGCCTGGAAAGATGTGTTGCAGACTCTAAAAGACCACAGATGCCATCCCAGACTACTATACCCAGAAAAACTTTCAATTATCCTAGATAGATAAAATAAGACATTCCATCATAAAATCAAAGTTAAAGAATATCTACCTACAAATTCAGCCCTACAGAAAGTACCAGAAGTAACAGTCCAACTTAAGGAAGTTAATCACATTAATAAAACACAATTAATAAATAATTACAGACTGGAAAATCAAAAAGGGAAACACACACACACAAATACCACAGCTACAAAATAACAGGAATTAACAAAAGCTGCTCATTAATATCTCTCACCATCAATGGTCTCAATTACCCAATTAAAAGAAACAGACTAACATAATGGAGGTGAAAACAGAATTCTCCTGCATACAATAAACACATATTAAAGTTGAGGCTAGACATTGTCTCAGGGTAAAGTGTTGGAAAAGATATTTCAATCAAATGGACCTAAGAAACAAGCTGGTGTAGCCATTTTGATACCTAACAAAATAGACTTCAAACTAAAACTAATCAGAAGAGATAGGAAGGACACTACATACTCATCAAAGGAAAAATCCACCAAGAGGACACTGCAATTCTTATCATCTATACACCAAATACAAGGACACCCAAGTTTGTAAAAGAAGCACTACTACAGCTTAAATCACACAATGACCTTCACGCACTGATAGTGGGAGACTTCAATATCCCACTGTCAACAATGGACAGGTCATTCAGACAAAAGCTAGACAGAGAAATGCAGGAGCTAACTGATGTTATAAACCAAATGGATCTAACAGATATTTACAGACTATTTCACCCAAACACACCTCACGAAACTTTCTCCAAAATTGACCACATACTCGGACACAAAACAAGTCTCTACAGATACAAGAAAATCAAAATAACACCTTGAATTCTATCTGACCCCCACAGATTAAAGCTGGATATCAACAATTACAGTAACAACAGAAAGCTTACAAACATAAAGAAACTGAATATCTCAGTACTGGGTGGAAAAGGGGGCACAACACAAATTAAAAATAAATTTAAAACTTTCTAGAATTGAATGAACATGAATGCAAAACATAACCAAACTTGTGGATATAATGAAAGTGGTTCTAAAAGGCAATGTCACAGCACTAAGTGCCTACATAAGAGAAAATGGGAGAGATCTTACACTAATAAATTTACAGCACAAATAAAAGCTCTAGAACCAAAAAAAGAAATCACACCTTAAAGGCATAGATGGCAAGAAGTAGTCGAACTTGGGGGCTAAAAATCAACAGAACAGAAACACAACAACAAAACAATACAAAGAATCAATAAAACAAAGATTTGGGTCTTTGAGGAAATCAGTAAGATTGAGAAACCCTTATCTAAATCACTTAAAAGTTAGAGAGAAGACCCAAATTAACAAAATCAGTAATGAAAAGGGGGACATAACAACAGACATCAAGAAAATCCAAGAAAATCCAGAGAACCATAAGGACATATTCTAAAAACATGTATTGCACCAAACTGAAAAATCTAAAGGACATGGATAATTTTTTCAATAGGTACCACTTACCAAAGTTAAATCAATATTAGAAAAGCAGTTTAAACAGATGTATAAATCCTGGTGAAATAGAGCAGTTATTAAAGGTCTCCCAAACAAAACAGCCCAGGCCATATGGTTTTTAGCTCAGAATTCTACCAGACTTTTAAAGAATAGTTAATTCCAATACTCCTCACATTATTCTACAAAATAGAAACAGAAAAACAATACCCAATTCATTTTACAAAGGCCACGGTTTACCCTGATACCCAAACAATTTAAAGATTCAACAAAGAAAGAGAATAACAGACCAATTTCTTTATGAACATAGATGAAAAATACTCAAGAAAATCAGTGGAAACCATAACCTAGAACACATCATAAAGTTCATCCACCATGATCACACAGGCTCAGAGATGCAGGGATGGTTCAGCATACATAAATTGACAAATGTGATCTACCATATAAACAAACTGAAAGATAGAAGCCACATGACCATCTCATGAATGCGGAAAAGGACTTTGACAAAATCCAATACACCTTCATGATAAAAGTCTTGGTGAGATTAGGGATACAAAGGATATACTTCAACATAACAAAGGCAGTTTACAACAAGCCTATAGTCATCATCAAATTAAGTGGAGAGAAACTCAAAGCAATCCCACAAAATTCAGGAACAAGACAAAGTTGTCCATAATCTCCATATCTATTCAATATAGTATTTGAAGTTTTAACTAAAGAAATAAGACAACTAAAGGAGATCATGGGGATACAAATAGGAAAGAAGTCAAAGTATCTTTATTTGCAGATAATGGGATAGTATACGTATTATATATACACATATGTATATATATGCAACCTGAAAAATTCCACGGCAAAATTTCTACACCCAATAAACACTTTCATCAAAGTAGCTGAACCGAAAATTATCTCACAAAACCAGTAGTCCTCTGTCTTAGTTAGGGTTTCTATTGCTGTGATGAAACAGTATGAATAAAAAGCAAGTAGGGGAGGAAAGGGTCTATTTGGCTTACACTTCCACACTGCTGTTTGTCACTGAAGGAAGTCAGGACAGGAACTCAGAGCAGAAAACTGGAGGTAAGAGCTGATGCAGAGGCCATGGAGAGGTGCTACTTATTTTGGGTTTCTCTTTATGGCTTGCTCAGCCTGCTTTCTTATAGAACCCAGGACCATCAGGCCAGGGAAGGCACCACCCGCAACTGTCTGGACACTCCCCCATTTATTACTAATTGAGAAAATACCTACAGCTGGATCTCATGGAGGCATTTCTTCAACTGAGGCTCCTTTCTCTCTGATGACTCTAGCTTGTGTCAAGCTACACATAAAACCAGCCATTCCACCTTCCTGTATGCAAATGACAGACTGAGAAAGAAAGACTGAAAGTTTTCTACATGGCAAATAGTCAATCATTTGGACAAAGTAGCAACATATAGATGTGAAAAGATTGTCACCAACTCCACATCTAATAGAGTGCTAATATCAAAAATACATAAAGAATTTAAAAACTAGATATCACAAAATCAAAAAATCCAATTTCAAAAAGGAGTACAGATCTAATCAGAGAATTCTCAATAGAGAAAACTCAAATTGCTGAGAAGCACCAAAGAAATGTTCAACACCCATAGCCATTAGGGAAATGCAAATCAAATTGACTCTGAGATTCTATCTCACACCTGTCAGAATGGCTTAGATCAAAAACACAAATAACAGCTCATGCTGGAGAAGATGTGGAGCAAGGAGAACACTCCTTCACTGTGGTGGGAATGCAAACTTGTACAACCCCTTTGGAAATCAATATGGCAGTTTCTCAGAAAATTGGGAAACAGTCAACCTTTCAAGACCTAACTATACTACTCCTTGACATACTACTCCTTGACATATATACTCAACTGTATTCATAGCAGCTTTATCTGTAATAGCCAGAACCTGGAAACAACCTAGATGTTCCTCAAATGAAGAATGAGTAAAGAAAATATAGTACATTTGCATAAGGGAGTGTTACTGAGCTGTTAAAAAAATCATGACATTTGCAGACAAATGAATGGAATGAGAAAAACTTATTCTGAGTGAGGTATCCTAGACTTAGAAAGACAAATATGGTATGTATTTGCTTATGTGTGGAGAGTAGCTGTTTTGTCAATGATAGAACCATAATCTATAGAGCCACAGAGGGTAGATATAGAGTAAGGAGTGTCACATAGATCTTGTTAGGAAAGTAAACTAGAATAGGTAGTAAGGGATGGATCCGGTGGGGGAAATGGAATTGGAGAATCAATTGGGGAGGAGAGTGAGGAAAGGGAATGAGGTAGGGAATGCATGGAGAAACAACTAAAATTAAGGTACATTTGAGGGGTAGTATGGAAACCTAGTAGAGTAAAAGTTTTCTAAAATATATGAAGGCAATCTAAATGAAATCACTAAATAATGCAGGGGATAGACTCTCAACTGCTCATCTCTTGTTACACAATGAAGTTTCCAGTACTGAAATTGGGTTACATCTGATGTTGGCCACAGGGTTCCCATGGAAACCCCCAAACAACACAGGCTACTGTCATGATTATAGGTTGCTAGTCATAAACTGACAGCAAGGCCCTATTACTGAAGCCAACACCTACACAACTGATTGAACACGAAGCAGTTGAGCCGGTGCTTTCATAAAGCCTTCCCCATGATTTTCTCATGGCTTTGGTTCAGGAAGGTCCTCTGAATGCTACCAAGGTAGAAAATTAAACATCACCACAGCCACAAATCCTTGGATCTGCAATGCCTGCAAGAAATATTAGTACAATAGTGACACAAACCTAGTGGGAGCTACCAGCCAATGTCCCATTTGATGTAAGACCCACTCCAAAAGATAGAACCCATCATGAGAAAGACTTCCTTCTGCAGCAGGTGGGAACAAATACAGAGACCCACAGCCAGACATTATGCAGAGAGTGAGAGACCTTCAGTCCTAAATGGGATATCTCCACCAAATCCCTCCCTTATGTCTCAGGGGACCTTGTGGAAGATGTGACAGAAAGAGTATAAGAGCCAGAGGGGATGGAGGACACCAAGCAAGCAAGGCCCATTAAACTAAGCTGATCCAAGCTCATATAAACTCCCAGACACTGAGACAGCACACACAGGGCCTGCACGGATTTGTACCGGTTGGGGTCCTGGAGATGAAAGAAGTGCACACATGCCCCCATCCCTAACCCAGATAGTCACTCCCAAGTGAAAAAAAATAACTTTTCTCCATTGGAGTCTCACTGGGGAACAAACTATTCTTAAGGGTAGGCTGCATGCCCAGTAATAGATGACCAACAGAAAACTAACTCTTTGGAATCTTTGGTGGTTCCTTGTCTCAAAATGCTGTGTCAGGGCTTTTATTTTATTATTGTTTACTTTACACACATAGACTCACACACGCACAGTGTTTTTCTGTTCTTCGTTTTAGTTCTGTTCCTTTAGAGAATCTGACTGATACACCTTGTTTTCTACCTTAAGTTCCATGAAAAGAATGAAATATGTAAACCTAATACTTTTATATTTCCCTCCTCTAGTAGATATCTTCATTACTAATATTTGTATATTTATATTTGCCTATTTTATACACATATATACATACATGTTATAGTACTTCCTGCTGATAATACAGATTATTTATAAATGCTATGCATATTTGAGGAGACTGACTAATTAATCTCTTTGTATTTCATTTCCCTCAATTATTTTATGAAGAAAATATCATTAATCTTATTTAATAGGGTCTTTAAAATTAAATAAATTGGTAATATATGAAAGACATACCTGGAACATGGAATATGTTCTGTGCATATTATTGTTAAATATGGATGCTGTTTTAACAGGCTTATAGTGTTTTATTGTTTTTTTCTGGCATTAAGATATATATCATGATTCAAGTTACATAGAATCTTATGTAAAAGGAAGCAAAAATAATGCCCTTCCTAGGATCTATTGTTCCAATATATACTTTTAAAGTGATTTTGCAGATTTAATGGGCCATTGTGGCAGAGATTTATGGAACAATTCTATTTTGATCTGACCTAAGACTATGGGGACTGCTTTTGAAACAAGGACCAAGATATGCAGTTCTTCCAGTTGTCTTTCACTGTTGTAATTCTGGAGTCTTGTTGATGTAATGGCTCTATGGACGGTGAGTAGTAGAAGCATTCTGTAGTTCTATTGTTAGGTGTGTGTGTGTGGAAAACACAGCTGTGACTATGAAGCAATTATGAGACAGTTTATTTTGGGCCATATATATGAATGATCATGGCCCTGAAATATAAATTTGTATTACCATTAAATGGCATCTTCCACTGGAGAAGAGTTTACACAAACTTCGACAGTCACAGAAAAAAAATAAATTGAATATGTGGTTTATAATAGAATGAACACACCTCTCCTATATGTTTAAGATTTTATTTTAAACATCCTTAGCTTTGGAGTTAGTAAAGCTAGTTGTCTGCTAAACAGAACAATATATGCCAAATTTTTACCTAATAGATGCAGAGATGTTAGAACAAACATTGGTAGTAAAGGTTTATTAAGAGTAGTAAATGTTCACCCAAATAATTTTGGGTCTTCTAGCCATACCATTCCATGCTCATGAAGCTGAACTCAATCACAGTCTTCAGGATCTTCAGTCCTGATGTGGTTTCTTTAGAGAACTTCATTCCATAAGTCTCAGTCTTTTAGTGACCTGATACAGGCTGCCAATTTCCCAAGTATTTCTCCGCCTTGTTTTCACCTCCCCCCACATACATGAACCACACCCCCTTCACATATTTCTATGAGACAAGAAGTTGCATTTTTCTTCTTCCAAGTTTTCTAGGGTTAGGGTAAACTTTTCTTGGGCCCTTGTTCAGGTGAAAACAATGCTGTGGGCATGTATCAAATGACTATTGCTTCCTTCCCTTGCAGAAATCAAATCTGTTCTCCCCGGGAGAACCTGTTCAGCCTCCTGAAGTTAAAACTAATTATGGATCTCACACACAAGAATAGTATTCCCTACAGTCTTTCTCTAACTTGTTCACAGTTTTGCTTTTCCCACTAAGGTGTTTTTTTTTTCTCACAGAGATTTTCATTATAGTAGTTGCTGTTTGAATTTGCTTATTTTCAAATGTAGGGAAAAAACTGTGATCTCAATTGTCTGATGAATCTAAAAGTCATTATTTTCTGCTTGTTCATCTGTTAAAAAATATGAGAATGGATGCCAAAAGGTGATGGCACATGCCTTTAATCCCAGCATTTGGGAGGTAGAGGCAGATGGATCTCTGAGTTTGAGACCAACCTGGTCTACAGAGTGAGTTTCAGGAGAGCCAGGGCTACACAGAGAAACCCTGTCTCTATCAGGCAGCAAATCACAGCCCCAAGACAGATCTTGAAATAGCATTACTTGATTGGGTCTCACAGTTTCTCCAGTAATACTTAAAAATGAAGAAACAAAGTAATGGGAACTAAACTGAAGTGGAAGGGTTAGGATGCATGGGTTCGGGTAGACCCAGGCTTAAAATGCATATTCTTTATTTGCCATTTGTTGACTTTCATTACAATCCCTTTCTTATTTTTAAATATGAGTGCCTACCTGTAAGACATCTTTCAGCATTAAATATAAAAAAATCTAGTGTAGACCAGGCACATGTTCAATCGATGATAATTAGGAAAACCAAACAAAGAGATGGCTTGGTGATGGAATACAAGACTTGGGTTAAGAAGTGGGAAGAAACAATGGAACTTTGACTGTGTAGTTAAGAAAAAAAGTCTCTGACTAAAAATTGTATTTTTTTCTTTTTTGATTTCTGAGACAAGGTTTCTTTACATAACCATCCTGGCTGTCCTGGAACTAGCTCTTGTAGACCAGACTGGCCTTGAACTCATGGAGATCCACCTGCCTCTGCCTCCCAAGTTCTGGGACGAAAGGTGTGCGCCACCACTGTCTGGCCTGACTGAAGATTGGTAAGACAGTTTAGAGAGACAATTACAAATTATTCAGGTGAGATATTGGTGTGAGGTCTTTAATGCAAGAGGGTAGTCACATCTAAAACTTAGTTCCAGAACCAATAGGAAGAGCACTGCCCTGTGTTTCTTCCGAATGTTATATGTGCTAAGATAATACTACTAGAGGCCATTACTAACATTTTCCTGGAAAATTGTCAAATGCTTTCAAACAGTTTCCTGGTCTCCCAATATAATAGCCAAGTGGCATTTGGGTCATTCACTTAGCTTTTTACCAAGAGAAATACCTTAAAGAGAGGTCAAACTCAAATTATGTTTATTGAATTCAAATAATCTTTGCCAGGCTTTGTTAATTTTATCTGTATATAAATGCAATGATGTTCTGTCCACCAAATGTTAGAAGATAAGAAACTGAACTTAAGCCTTCCCAGCTTCTGGATTTGAATTTCTAGTATTCTGTTTCATTGGCTTTCTTCTCTATTTTTAGTTTCAGTGTTTTTTTCCTCCAGGAAGTGCCACTTCAACATATAATAAGGCTTGACCTTTATCCTTCCTTAGGTCTCTGGAGCCAAACTAATCTATTGTGAGCATATAAAGAAAGGGAAGATTACAGTAAAAATACTTTGTTTTTTTTAAAGGACTGCAATACCAAAAGTCCAAGCAACAACAGGAAAAAAAAACTATGCAAAGTTAGACATCATTAAAATGAGGGACTTTTGTGCATCGAAAGATGCTTTAGGAGAACAATAAATACACTGAGGGGAGAAAACATTTTGTAAGTATATATCTGATAGGAGTTTAATATCTAGAATATATATATATATATATATATAATTCTTGTACCTCAAACAACAACAAAAACCTTGATTCAAAAAGGAAATAGGAATTTCCATTAAAAGGACACACAGAAGCTGCCTGAGCTTAAGTGCATGGCTTTACATCTGTACACATACAGAAAGCACTAATTGGACTTAATGGGGGATGAAAAGAAGTCATGAAGGTGGGAGTGAGACATGGCAGGGGTTCTGGGAGTAGTTGGGCAGATATGATGAAAATAGATTGCATACATGTTTGAAGTTATCAAATAATAAACAAACATTCATTTTAAAAAGAAAACTAAGAGCTGAAAAGATGGCTCAGCTGTTAAAGGCTGGGCTCACGATCAAAAAGTAAAAGAAGATGTACAGATGGATGAGAAGCACATGGAGATATGGTCAGCTTCACCAATCATTTAAGAATTGCAAATGAGAACCATAATGAGTAGCTCTTCAAGTCTGTTAGAATATTAATAGTAATAATAATAATAAACAGAAATTCATTGATGTGAGGAAAACATTGCTGTACAGATGCTTGCATCTGCATCTCAATTCTTTTGGGTATAAACATAGACATGGAATTTCTATGTCATATGATAGTTTCATGTTTTCCTCTTTTGTAAACTGCCGAAATGTTTTTTACATATCCACCAGCAGTACATGAGGCTGCTTATTGATGCAATGCAGGGAATTTTAATTGGATAATTTTACTGATCTGGGTCATGTAAAATAGGCCAATGCGTGTAGACAGTGTGTTAGATTGAAGGGAGAAGATGGAGGAGGTACACTTATTATTCAGTGGGGCATGGGGTTTTTGTTGAATCTAATGACAATGTTTTGTTACAGATAATAATGGTGGCTACACAGCACTGTAAATGCGTTTAATACCTCTGAATTGTACCTTTACAAGTAGAGAAAAATGACAAATAATTGTCGTGGTTATTTTACCACAGTAAATAGTCTTAGTAAGTGGCAGTGGGGTCTTCTTTCCATGGCTGTTTCCATGAGCTGCCAAACAAGAGATTACTAATTTGAGTAATTTTATAGCCTGCTGCTCTGTGCTAGACAGAGAACGTTGTTGAGATTTGAATGCTTAAGATTTTGATTATTTATTATAATAAATACAACTACTAAGTAAAACAGGGTAACCAGAGTAGAAATAGTAATGTAATAGAGGTCATATGGCAATAAGAATATTAATAAACCAATTGTGTTTGTACCCAATGGAACAATATAAAACAACTTCTATATTGGAAACAAAACTTTTGAGCAGAAAGGTGACAGCGAAGGGTGAGTGAGATTTCAGGAACATAATTCTTAGAACAGCTGGAAGATGAGTTAAAGGGTGAAAAATTGGAGGACAAAACAGGAAACAGGAGAGTCAGTATAGTTACATTACGTACTGTTGTAACTATGTACACCAAAGTGTGTGTTCAAATATCTGCAGTGAAGAAACAAAGGAATTCCACAGACAGGCTCCGCAAACACTGGTGACTTAAAAGTTGCAGTGGATAAGGAGAGAAGAGCAGCTAAAGAGAACTTTGCGAGAATTATGTCAATAACAGAAACAGGAAATTCAAAGCAAATTTTTGGCTTGGGTGAAGAAAGACTGAAAGATTAGACTTGAAAACGTTGGAGTTTGAAATGTTTGTACACGAGCAAGCTATTCTTCAAACAATTTGAAAGTTGAGGCTGAAACATTAAAAGGAGGTGGAGCTGAAATTTTCTGCTGCCTGGCTCATATAATTACTGAGTATCCTTATCACAACATTAGAACGTTATGAAGAAATGAACTGTCAGGCTATGAAAAGACACAGAGGGACTGTAAATGCTTATTGCTAGAGAAAAGAAGCTGCTCTGAAAAGGCTTTTGTTGTGGGTTCCAATCATTTGACAATCTGTAAAAAATAAAAATCATGGTGGTATTTGTTTTAAATGATGATTTCTAAGGTTTTAGGGAGGAGGGAGAAATGAATACATGGAGCATGGGGTAACTTCTTATGGCAGCAAAACTGCTCTATGTGACACTATTGTTGCAGGTTATACATTTGTCAAAGCCCTTACTTCTGGTGGAGTCTATGGATTTTGAGTGATACTGGTGAATCGGTGCTGTTTTATTGATTATAACCAGAACATCATGCTGGTGTAGCACAATGATGACAGGCAAAGCTGTGGGTGGACATGAGGGACAAATTGGAAGTTTATGCTTTTCAGGTAATTGTTCCTGAACATGTTCTTAAAGTCAAAGGTTCTATTTCAAAATAGGGAAGGTTGGGAGGCAGAAGCAGACAGATCTCTGTGAGTTTGAGACCAGCCTGCTCTACAAGAGCTAGTTCCAGGGCAGGCTTCAAAGCTACAGAGAAACCCTGCTTCAAAGAAAATAAAAATTGGGAAGGTCTTAAATAGGCTGGTTTATACTTAGCCAGTTCTATTCTTAAATTCTTTTTGCTATTATTTTTAATTATGTATATGTGTACTGTGTCTTTGTGTGGGGATGTGCACGTGACTACAAGTACTTGAGGGGTCAGAGGTGTTGGATCTCCTGGAAACTGGAGTTAAAGGCAGTTGTGGACCTCCTGATGCTAGGAATGAACTCGGGTCCTCTGCCATAACCTATGCAAGAGCAGGAAATAATTAATTGTATTTGTAAACAGACAAGTATAATGTCCAAGGAATAATAGCTTAAAAGTAACAAAATTGTTTTGGAGCACAGATGGTGTTCTTTTTAATATTGTTGTGTAATGTTTGCAGCATTACAGGTAGTGGGGCTAAGACTAGATGAACAAGGCTAGATTTCCGTTCCACCTTTACAAGCAGCTTTCTCAAATTTTACTTTTCTAGAAACCTTATTTTTCTAAGCAAATTAAAGGACTTGAGTTAGGTCATGTAAGTTTACTTTTAACTTGAAGTTTTACTGTTCCGTGGAACATGGACAGCTTCATAGCAAATTATTAAGTTCCCCAAGATAATACCCTTCTAGTTTCCCTATCACAAAGTAGCGAAGAAAATAAAGATAGTTTTGCATTTAGCAATGGAATGTAAATTCATCATAATCTTTTGAGGTTTCTCCACACCTTGACTTGACTATGAGAAGACACATGCTGTCATATTTCAATTCTAATTTCCTTCTAAGTCATAGAATTTGGAGTTACTCAGACATCCCTAAATAGCCCATTTCTTATATCAAAATTTACCCAGAGGGAGAGGGTTAAGCCATGCCGTCATTTTCAGCCTCAGCCACAGGCTGAAACTGTCTTGAGCTTTATATTTGAATTTTTGTTTTGTTTTCGTTTTTCAAGACAGGCTGGCTATCATGAAACTCACTCTGTATACCAGGCTTGCCTCAAACTCAGAGATTCACCTGCCTCTGCCTCCTGAGTGCTGGAATTAAAGGTGTGTGCCACCACTGCCCTTCCCTTCAATGTCCACCTCATCTGTATGGTATGGGGGATGTACATTCTAAGGTCAGAAGTGTTTAGGACGCTAGCGTCCCCTTAGTCATGCAAGTGCTTACATTTTATGATACTGTTAGACTCTCAATTCCTCATATGTAAAAAAGAAAGAAATTAGTACCCTGAAGATGATTTTGGAGATTAAATGGAGTGATGGATTAAAACTATTTAGCATGAACTAGAATATAATACCAACTAAAATATGTAGGTTTCCTCCATTTCTCCCTTCTTCCCTCCTTCCCTTGTTCTCTCCCTTCATTTCTATCTTTGTCACTTTCTTTCTTCATGTGTCAGGATCCAGTCTAGCCTGAACTTTAGAGTTGAAGAATCTAATTGACAAAGACTTTTTACCCACTTCGGCTAGTCTTATTTCCTCAGTTAAATTTAAGGTCGTGTCTTATAAATTCAAATCAAATAGATATTTGGTGATCCTGTGAACCAGCCTTGGCATTTCTAATCCTCACAGATGTCATTTCTATATTAGCTTCATATCCTATAATCCAAGTTGCAGAAATATTCTTGCCATGGCCATATAGTTCATACCACTCTAGTAACTCCAGAATTTCATAGCTAGAATTGTGTTTTGATATCAAAATTAAAGAATGGGCCAGGCGGTGGTGGCACATGCCTTTAATCCCAGCACTTGGGAAGAAGAGGCAGGTGGATCTCTGTGAGTTCGAGGCCAGCCTGGTCTACAGAGTAAGTTCAGGACAGCTAGGACACAGAGAAACTCTGTCTCAAAGAAACAAAGCAAAAAAAAAAGTGAAGTATGGGCCATTGATCATTCCGAAAGCAGTAGGTCGTCAAGTAAAAAACCCAGGGTCAGGAGTGGAATGCTTCTTCGTGAGTTGTTCATAGATGTTCCAGAGAGCCCCAAAATAACCCAGGCTATTGTCATTGTTCTTTTGCCCATCAGAACTTTATGATAAGGACCTATTACTGAAGACACCATACACGCTGGCCACAGCACATGAAGAAACGAGTTGGTACTGACCAGGAAACCTCCTCCTTTCTGGCTAGCTCTCATAGTGCTGAGGTGTCAGGGAAGAAGTCATCAACAGTCTTATCCAGTCGTGAATGCTGTGAACCAAAATAATGACCAACTTGGTAAGACATGGGTGCCACAGTGGTACAGATCTTAGGAGGGCAATTGATCACTTTATGCTTGGATTTAAAGGCTATTCTAGGAGAGGAAATCCATGCCTGGTACTGCAAATGTGGCCAATAACCCATGGTTGGGGAGTTCACAGGCACTGGGGTGAACATGGTACTATTATTTTTCTAAACAGATTTATTAGCAAACTGTCCTCTAAATTTTTAGTTCTTTGCATGTAGTTAAGTGATGCTCTCAGGCCTCATCAAAGAAGTTTCTTTGTACAGTAGATGGCAATTAATTCAGAAACTCACAATTGGTCAAAACACAGATGATAAGTGACAGAGGACTGCTCAGCCACAAATAGGACATAAATGTCACACACACACACACACACACACACACACACACACACACACACAAAGATCAGGGACTATTGCTGAAGAGGAGGTAGAAAGACTGTTAAGAGCCAGAAGTCTGGGAAGACCAGGCTGAAACAGTGTCTTCTGATCACAACAGGACAAATGCACCCACAGAACTCCTAGTGGCTGTGATTGTCTGCTCATGATCAAGCCAGTCAACATTCCAGCAAAGGATCTGCAAGGAGTTCACTAGCCATTCCTAACTGAGGAGCACTGAGCAGGTGATGGCTTCTGGGGTGGGAGAGTCAGTTTTCTTTATGGGTGTGGCCCCTGGTAGGTCCTCCCTTCTCTAGTGGATGGCTCTGTACCCAGCCATGTGTGGACAGCACAGATTAGAGCTGATGGCTGTGCTGGCTACTTTTATATCCACTTGACACAAGCTAGAGCCATCTGAGAGGAGAGAACCACAATTGAGAAAATGACTCCACAAGATCTGGACAGCCCATAGAGAATTTTTTAATTAGTGATTGATGGGGAGGACTCAGCCCATTTTGGGTGGTGCCATCCCTGGGCTGGTGGTTCTGTAAGAAAGAAGGCTGAGCAAGACATGGGGAACATACCAGTAGAAACACTTCGCAGCCTCTGCATCTCTTCCTGCCTCCAGATCCCTGCAGTGTTTGAGTTCCTGTCCTGTCTTCCTTCAGCGAGCAGTGATGTGAAAGCACAAGCCTAATAAATCCTTTCTTCCCTATGTTGATTTGGTCACAGTGTTTCATCATAGCAATAGTTATCCCAACTAAGACGGTGGGTTATTGAATTCTAAAAAAAAGACATGATGTTGGGGGGAGTGTGGTGGGGCATATCTGGTAATGGTTAATGGGATGAGTTGCAATGAGTATGGTCAAAATACAGCATATGAGAGCCTCCAAGAGTTAATGAAAACTCAAAACATTTTAAAATAAATTAGAATCTGAGATAAGACTATGTAAGGAGTAGGGTTTGGGGGTAAAAAAAACAGGGACAACCCTGCAAGCTGAAAACGAACAACAAAAATAATTGGAAATAGAGTTCTTTGAAAGGCACAATAGTATTAACTCCCAATGGTCAGAACTGAGCTGTAGCACGACTAATAAAAACCCAGAGACAGATATTGGGGTTCAAGCTGAAGGATCAGAGAAGCAAAGCTGCAAGCCACTGTAGAGTTCATACCTCTACCAAGCCTTAGACAGACAAAGGGACAATCTTATCCTCAGTGTGACTGCAACTGCAATGCTCTCCACCAAACCTCAGACTGCAATGAACTATTGTCTCCTCCTGCCTTATACACCTCTCTATACCCAGCCACATCACTCCTGTCTCCCCCGCCCTAGTGCTGGAATGAGAGGCCTGTGACTCCCACCCAAGTGCTGGGTGGGAGTGCCTTTGCGTGAGTTCTATTTCTCTTTTTAGACAGATTCAATCTGCAGGACCAGGGTGGCCTTGAGTCCTGGGATTAAAGGTGTATGCCACCATGCCCTGGCCTCTAACAGCTTAGCTCTGCAGGCAAGCTTTATTAAAACACAAATGAAATACCCCTATACTGAGCTATACAAAGTCAGCTTTAAGATAAAATTGTTGAGCCACAGTAAATCTTGAGCCCCAATTCTATAGCCTTGTAATCTTGTATTATAATCTTGTTTTCCATTTATAGCTTAATAAAATGATAGGATGCATAGTCTTATCTAACTTGCTAGCTCATTACAAACTAAGCTTTTTGCATTCATATGGGTGGGTGTAATCAAACTCCTGTGATCTTATCTTCTGAATACCATCATGTTTTAGACTCAAACATAGATTTTACATTATAATGAATAAACTAAAGTAAATGTAAACTTATAAGCCTTTAAATAGCCAATAGAGCTCTTCTGGTAACATCTTAAATGTGTCATATGTCTTCTTTTAAACTTTCAACCATCACAATTTGAGTCATTATTTAATTATTCTTTGAAAACAGAACCATATGATGGTATAATAAGATTAGATTTAAAATTGTCCACAGAATGTTTACATTTTGATATTTGGTTCTTACCTATCCCTAATGTTTATGCTAGTTTTAATCTCTGGGTGCTGTTTTTCTTTGCTGGGAGAACAACTCCAAGCTGTGTGTTTGATCAGTGCAAGGTTTTCATGCTTCCTCTCCAGAAAGAGTAAATCCTTATTTTGTTTTCAGCCTAGAGAAAAGGTATTGTGATCAATATATTAACTCTCACAGAATCTTAGCTCTTAGGTCAGGTATTGCTAAGTGGAGGATAAATGTGCACCATGTGATTAATATTTTTACATTTTTTACTACATATCCCCTAGTCATGATGCGTGACACTCATATATTTGGTTAGGGAATGTATTACTCTTTTATGTAATGAGCAGTCTACGCTCTCATGGGGCTTACAGTGGTCTTGTAAGGGAAACAAAGTTCAATCACAGTTCAAATTGTGTTATTATTGATTAGAGTTAATAACAAAAAATTCTAGAAGTTATGAGGTGATTAGAGGAACATGATCTGTTTGAGATGATGGGCTGTTAGGTATTTTACAGGAATTTTTGAAACAATGAATAAATGATTAATTATTTGACTAAATTACACTTTGGTTAAATTCAAGCTCTATTAAATTGTGTGTAAGACTTCTACTTTTCTCTTACTAACTCTTATGTACTTCTATATAGATTTGAATTAAGTGTATAGTTAACTCGGAAGCAAAGATTATACTTCCAAGATTCCCTTGAAGACTAACATGACTAGGTTGACTTGACAATATTAAATGCAACAACAATGGTGTGTGGATATTCAAAGTTGTGTTTCTTGAGAGTTTCTCTTTCTCTTTTGTAATAGCATCTGGCAACATAGTTCAAGCTAGCCTTGATTCCCGATTCTGCCTTTCTTGTTTGTTGGAATACATGTGCCACCATTCTGACTTCAAAACACTGTTCTTTTTTCGTTTTTTTGTTTTTTGTTTTTTTTATTTGAAATTTCCTGGATTCATTTTTAAAACTTAAAAAGTTATTACATCATTTGTCAGTTAACTTTTTTTAATTTCAGACACTTTTTTATTGTAATTAAAAAATTTTCCACCTCCTC
>LOJH01014416.1:5536-23247 GCA_001685095.1 Ellobius talpinus | reverse complement strand
TTGTGAGCCACCATGTGGTTGCTGGGAATTGAACTCAGGACCTCTGGAAGAGAAACCAGTGCTCTTAACCTCTGAGCCATCTCTCCAGCCCTCTTTTATTTTAATTTAGGTTTCAAAGTTTGATTTTACAATTAAAATTAGTTAGGTTTTATTTCTTTTTAATTTCAAATGATACCAAAGTTTAAAAACTTTAAACTAAGAAGTATTGATAAGGGTGTGGAGAAATTGGAGTCCACATCCCCATGAATTGATGGCAAATGTAATCTTGTCCAGTTGTTGTGAAAAATAATACAATGATATCAGCAAAGTAAAGCAAAAGTGTGACTCCTGAAATTCTACTTCTATACATTCATATAAAATGGCTAAAAAAATAATTTAGGTACTGTATGTATGCGTATGTTCACAATAACACTATTTACAAGAAGCCAATTAGGGAAATGGGCTAAATATACATCAACAGATGAATGGGTGAGCCAGTTGTGCTAAATGTGTATAATGGAGCATTTTTGTCCATCATAATGATCCAGGGTACAATGTGAGTAAACTCTAAAACCACCATGCTATATGAAATAATCCATGCATAGTTGATAATACAATGCATGCTTGAATTTATTTGTGGATGCAGAAAATGCAAAGTCATTGAGCCACACCAGATTGGTGGTAATGAGGGGCTAGAGGGAAGGTGATAATAGGCTTGGCTTGTGCCATGTGAGGGAGTTTCTCTTTAGAATGATAAAACTAAACAGACATGGGGACTCTACCACCTAGTGAAAATACTACTGAGTGGCACAGACTTCTTCATCTAGCTCATTTTACGTTACATAAAGTTCATTCAGACAATTATGTGTTTTTCATTTCAGGGACTCTGAAATACAGGCTGACTTACAAGTGGGGTGTTCATTTCACTATTTACAACTTTATTGTGCAATGAATCATTTATATGGACAGTAAAAGGGACACAAGAATAGATGTCAGTGACACAACAAAATCTAAATGGGTCTTATATTCAAATTACCACTTTCATGATGCATGATGACATTAGCAAATATCATTACGTTTTCTCACCATACTACATACAGCACCCAGGGTAGTCATTACTCTAAAATGTGGTGCCCAATAATTTACTTTTATGTAAAATTTTCATAATTAGTAACATTTTCTGCTAATTCCTCATTTGGGTTGCCAAGAAACTTCTAATCTTGTTGGTTTCCTTTTCATTTTAAATTAGTTAATAAAAAATGAAAATGAATATGTTCAAAATCCAACATAATATTTAATGCTTCTAAACACTGTACATCACAGAGTCAAATGAATGTACACGGTCACTACCAATCACAGCTGCCATTTCTGTGTGTGGAGTGCTATGAATGAGGACCATAAAATTTGCTGTCATAGCAAATTTTATATAATAATAACTATACAGACATTGGCTGTACAAAAGATCTCCAGCACTTTTTATCTTACTGCTAAAGGTTTATACCCTGCTCCATTTGCAATGCCTTTGCTTTTGCTGTATTCCTGTGTAGGGAGTGTGATCCCTAGTGTAATAACATTAGGAAATAGGCTTTCATTGGAGGTGTTAGATCAAGAGAACAGAGGAGAAAAAAGACTTTATGAAAATTGTGGGTTAAGTAATCATGGATTAAATGAATAAATTTGTACTTTTGGAATATTGAACCTGTTATTGGTAAGTTCTTGTCATCAGGGTACATTTGTGTCTCAGTACTAAATACTGTTTCTCTTTAACAGCTCATCTTAACAATTACCATGTTTGCAAGGATAACTCGTTTACACTACTTTCTTGAAATTATAAGCTTCTAGAAGAAAACAGAAGGAACTGCTTCAACATGAATCAGGAATCAATTTGTTAGGTAGAATCCTATGACTTAACTTTGATTGCCAAATTGACACAACCTGGAGTCACCTGTGAACAGAATCTCAATAAAGGTTTCTATATTGTATTTGCCTGAGGGTATGTGTGAGGGATTGTCTTCGTTAAGCTACCTAATGTGATAAGTAAGATCTAGCCCACTGTGGGCAGCACTATTCCCTAGCCAGAGTGTCTTTAAATACTATACAATAATGAAGAAACTTAACTAATTAAATGTAGGTTAATAACTATGTGTGCATTTATTGTTCTCTACTCTTCTGTGTATGCTGTGTGATTTGTTGCTTCTGGTTCCTACCCTGACTTCACTACAATGATATATGGTAACAGAAATGTAAGCTAAATAAACCTTTCTTTATTGAAATTGATTTTTGTTTGGATATTTTATCACAGCACCAGAAATGAAAGTAAAACAGTCCCTAGCAGTATAGACAAAAAATTAACCAAAAAGGAATCACAATTGTATTGAACTATAAACTTTATGCACTCCTTGCCAAATTTCACACTGTTCACAGCCTTCACTTCTTGGTATTTCTTACTATCTACCAGGATAAAGCATGAATCAGCAGCCATATTGTAGCTGGAATACTATGCTGTCTTGAAATTTCCTCCAACGAATTAATCTATTACTTTTAAAGTCAACTTCATTCAAGTTTTCAATGTAGAGTACAGCTGCATTCTTTGCTAGAAGATAGGCTAAACTATCTTCTATCTATAAATATCGTCATGTGTTCCAGTTCCTTCGAGAACTGAAGCAGGGTCCTTCGAGCTTCCCTCACCTGTCTGTATTTCTCTTGGTATTCTTATCCCTCAAACTCCCACCAAAACAGCCCGTTAAGAGCTACTTGGATAACTCTACGGCGTTGCACACTCTTCCACATTCCTCCCACAAACAAGTTCCAAAGGCAACGTGAGTCCAAGAGTGACGCAATCTGCTTTACCAGAGCAGCAGTCCACTTCTTGGTAGCAATTTCTTGTTTTAGTTACTTTTACTGTTGCTGCTATATAAAAAAAATCCTGGGCAAAAAGAATATGAGAAATGAAGTGGTTATTTTGAATTTCAGTAAGGAAGTCACAGCACCAAAGTCTTGAGGTGGTGGCTAAGTTCGCATCTACAATCAGGAAACATGGGAACACCTATTCTTAACTTGCGTTCTCCATTTAATTCAGTCTTGCAATTTGTGTGGGACTTCCCTCCTCAACTGGACTTAATCTAGCAAATCCCTCACAGGCATTTCAGAGGCTAACATAGTCTAGATAATCCCTTCAGGTGTCCTCATTCGCTCAGCTCAAACACTGTTAGGTGATATCAGATCCTATCAAATTTACAGGGAATATCAATCACTATTAACTGCTATGTATGTAAGACCACACCCACACATTAGCATCATTGCCTTCCAAATCAATATAGTTATAACTTAATTATGTATTTCAAAATGTTTTAGAATATATATAGTCATTATGTGACTCTATTTTTAACTTAGTATTTTTGAAATGTTACAAATGGGATAATATCCTAAGTCTTCATCTTTAAATTTTACATCTAATGATTTATTTTTGTATTCATCCATATTGACATTTTTATCACATTGTTTTCTAGTATTATTGTATTTTATTGTTTGATTTTTAATTGTTGATATATATATTATTCATATGTAGTTTATATATGGTGTGTATAATCATAATATAATGTTACTGTTATTTGTCCATATATATAACCTTTTGTTAAATATTTATTTTACTTTATTAAGTCTCAAATTTGCACTTCCAAGATTATTGATATGTTAAAAATGTATACTTTTTTATTTGTCCGTAATAGTTTATTCATTTGTGAAACACATAGTACTAAACGAAGTTGTTCTTCCTTTTCTTTTGGATAGTGTTCAAATACTTGAACTTAAAGGGACTCAAACTGGAAAATGTCTAACTGACAGCACAGATAAAGAAAAAAACTTGAATGTGTTTAAGCTATTTTTATTGCTAAAGGACTTTTAGCATTGTATACAGTAATTTTATGTAGAACTTTTTCACTTTGATTTATAGTGCTGAGGCATGGCTGACTGTATAATTTCATTACTTGTAGATGGGCTGCTTGGAGATGTCAGATTTTAATGGCTCTGGACAGCCACAGGATCCGACATCTGGCAGCTGTGCAATGTAAATATTTTCTAGATAAATTAATTGATTCCTTTAATATAAAGCGCTAGGAACTGTGAAAGAATAAACATTAGTGAAGTTAAAACTAAACACTTTTGAAAATATCCATCAGTGGGACAGTGCTTTTAGGCTATATAAATATTGCATTTAAAAGAAGAAGCTAATATTATATAATGTATGATTCCCCTGGTGAAATACAGCAGAGGTTTAGATAGACCATTTCACAATGAATCAGCTATACACCTTTTCTCTGGCTTCCTGCCATGTCTGTCATATGTTCTGTGTTGGAAGCAGACAAGAACTTGACTTTGAATAGCACTTTCTATTTTCTGCTCTGGTCCAGATGCTTTCCTGAGCAGTACCGTAATGTGTTAGAGTTGGAATGACTAGGCAACCAAGGGTAAAAGAAACGTGTTCATCTGAACAGTGAAATCATTCTGCTGAAAGGCAGAATAAGGTTCTAGGACTTATGAGTCACATGTCCTTAATTTTAGTTCATGCAGTCAATACAAAATAATACTCTCCATGTTAAAGATTTTTTATACTTAAATACCTTTCTAATATATTTATATGCTTTATTAACCACATTTCATCACTTAAGAGAACGGAGCAGATCCATCAAGTGTTGTACCTACAACTCAAAAAGAAACCTCATTATTATTGGCACATGATTGCAGTTGGAAATCCTATTTTGCTCGTATCATTTGAAACAATTTGTCTCTAGCATATTTTATTTCCAGTTTTACAATCATAATTATATTTGAAAATTAATGGAAAGCATAAGTGGATTATCACTGATCCCACTTACGTTTATTGAGATATTTGAAACAATGACTTTTATATCCTTGTTTTGGCATCCACAAATGTACTATGGCAATAGCATTAGAAATCTGCTACATTTCTGAGATGTTTGGAAAGTATGGGCTACATTTTTATGCATCTAAGAACTAGATAGATGATGAGCACTTCAAATTCATATAGTAAGAATAAGACAGATTCTTACAGATAAACACTTCAAGAACTCACTCGCAGGTGGCTTTAGAATGGGCTCTCACATCTCTGAAATTTTCAAAGTGGTTACTAAGAATCCCTTGGCAATTTTGAAGTAGAAAAATTAATTTCAATGTTTTCCTTCTTGAAGGTAATACTCACTAACAAAAGCCCAAATTTTCTACCATGACCTTCTTTCTAGAATATAAGTTAATGAGGTTTCGCTCTGTAGTTCTCTTACAAGATGTGAGTTTGCTTACAGGTTTGTGGAAACAGTTTTGAACCCATCTTCTTTCCGGAAGCTCAGAATTATTTAGTGTTCACTGTAATTGCATCTTGGAGGAGGTAACTGACAGAATGTTGACTCGTATTGCCAAAAATAAAGCTTTTAGGTTTCCTGAGAGCACATCTAAAAATATTGGGTTTTGCTTGAAGATTATCTAGTCCGCCAAAGTTTCTCTTGGTTTTCTTTCTTTTTATTAAATAGGAACATATGTGTAAGGTGTGAGGCTTTCAATTTTTTTCCAGTAACTTGGGAGATAGCAAAATTATATAGCAATTATAGCAATGCAATTTAGAAAAATAGTTTTGATCATGAATAAGTGTTGCTTTTCATTACATATGATTTATTTTATATTCTTTTACAAATAAAGTTTGCAAAGTCATGAGTATATTTAGATGTGTACAATGATATAGATGATGCCTACTCTGTTGTTTCGGCTTCTTATAGTCAATATTCTTTGTGTCCAAATTATAATTAACTTTTACTATGACTGATTGGTTTTATCCCCCAGGAAATCCAATCAATGCCTTATATTAGTTACATCAGTTTTGGCTAATATAGGCAAAATTTAGCTACCATAATCCTATAGCACATATAGCAATGAATAAATTGTATTTTATTTTTTAATTTATCCTGAGAAATTGTAGGTAAATGAATCATTTTTCACCAGTGCTTTTATGGAATTTAGTGTATTTATATCTTGAGTCTATTTTTTTTTAAATTTAGCTATGAATCATGCCTGGTAATTTGGTGTGGGTAAGTCTCAGAGATAAGTTAATCTCAGAAGGATAGCTGTTCTGTAGATGACACTAAGTATAGAAGAACCGATCATTAGGCATGTGATATTCCTGTCTTTCAGATTCACGTTGGGCTACAAAATTCTTTTTATTGTGCTGTCTTAGTTCTATGTACATTCTGTGTCTAAATCCACTCCAGGGACTAAGGAGAAAACTTAGATATCATGATTTTTGAAACTTTAAAAATATTTTTGATGTAATCACTGAATTAGTAATAGGCTATTCAGAAAGTTAGTTAAGTCACTGCATTTTGTTGATGACTGTTGTTCTGGTTAGTTTTTTGACGACTTAACATAAGCTAGAGATAAGAGAGAACCTCAATTGAGAAAACACTTCTCTCAGACTGGCTAATGGGTAAACCTGTGGTGCCATTCTGGGCTGGCGGTCCTAGGTGCTGTAAGAAAGCAAGCTGAGCAATCCATTAGGAGCAAGGCAGTGAACAGCTCCCTCCATGGTCTCTACTTCAGTTCCCGATTCCAGGTTCCTGTCTTGAGTTCCTGCCTTAAATTCTATCAATAATAGACTGTGATATCTGAGGCAAATAAACCCTGTCCTCCCCAAATTGCTCTTGGCAATGGTGTTCATGACAGAATAGAAACCCTAAAGCAGACATGTCTGTACCCCTATTGTTACCATCTATCCCCCATGAATAATCCATACTGTCCTCTCCTTTGTGCCTATGAAATATAACTGCAGAAATGGAGATAGTTGTCTCGAAGTACAAGAGCAAATTATTAGTATATTCTTAAATTCATAGAAAATGTACTCTACTTGCTTTTACCCCTAACATGTTTAAAATATGTATCAATAAGAGAAACATTGTTGCAAACACTTATGGTACTAGAACTTGGGGCTGAGGCAGAAGGATCATGAATTTGAGGCTGGCTTAGACGACATGGTCATACTCTCCCATAAAAATAAAAAACCCAAAGAATCCCCAAAATCCAAAATACCAAAATTTTCAATGTGAATACAAATGCAAAATTAATACCTGTATAATTGTAGGAAACACTATTTACACATAATAACATAAACTGCATTTTGAAAATTAGTAGCTCAGTTATAAACACCTAAACAACAGTTTGCCATGGTTCCCAAAGCTTTTCACAATGTTAGGAATACTTTGGCACCATGTTGGTTCAGGTACACACTGAACAGGAGAAACCACAGTGCCTTGGGGCCTATATTACATGTCAACCATGTGACTAACAGCCTTCAAAACTGGGCAAGATGAGAATGATCATAAAATGAAAAGAACGTTTCCATGAATACCAGAAGTGCTTTTTGGAAAAAATAGACATCATAGAGCAAAATCCTCATGCCCTCTTGGCTCCCGATCCTTCCTTTAGCTCTCTTAGGAAACCGATTCCAGTGGTATCAAGGTGAGAATCTTCTTCAGGCCAATGATTCTAAGAATAGCATCAACTCATTTATAGTCACCTTGATTTTAATATTCTCCTTGCCCCAGTCCTGTGCTGTCTAAGGTGTTTCCAGTAACAATGTGCACAATGAAGGCATTGAACAAAGCAGAACTCTTTCCAAACATTTCACACTAACAAGCCTGTTTCGTTCTGTGGTGGTTTGCATGAGAAATGTTCCCGGAGGCTCAGGCATTTGAACACTTGGTTCCCAGTTGGTGGTAAGATCTGGGGAAGTTAAGGATGTGAAACCTTGCTGGAGGAAGTGCATCACAGGAAATATATCACCCTGCCTTACTTCCGAACCCTCTTGTTCTATTTCATGGCTGCCATAGGAGATGACATTTCTCCATGTTCCTTCCAATAGGACTATAAGTTCAAACCCAAATGCTAAGTTTTCTCCAGGAGAACATTCTTTGGAAAGTAGCTCCAATGCTCTCCTTCCACAATGGAATCAATACATTTCCCTCTCTCTTCTTTTCTTTTTCTTTCTTTCTTTTTTTTTAATCTGCTGGCTTTTTGCTCATTGCCTTTCTACTCACCATGAAAAGCCATTGCATTACTTCTTTATTACCAAATTGCCACATCTGCTTTGGTTGTGTTTGCCTAGAACCTGCAGAGGAGTCTTCCATATGAAAATATAGTTTGCATTTCATAATTACTAATGACACAGAACTTTTTCACATTTGTATATGGCCTTATACTTTTATACTGATTCTACAGTGAACGTTGTCTTTTCAAATGGCTATTTCAAATGCCTCTCTTTGTAGCTGATGCTCTGCCATGTTCCTGCTAAGGTCTAGTGAAGATTTACTTTTGTTTATTATCTTTGGTATTTTTAGTGCATCTTAAATTCTAAAAACCATTTCTTACTTTATTGCTAGGCTGTTCCTATTTTATCTTCAAATATTTCAACACATGCCAAACCTTTTATTTTTCCAAAACTTTATTAAATCATTTTGTGCTCTTAACCCATGTGTATACTTTGTATATACTTTTTCATATATTGTTTTTCTTGGTAAGATTTTAAATGCCTTCCTTAGAGGTGCTCTTTAATTACTAAATCTTTTTGAACTGAGGTTAGTCTGTTATACAAAATATTTTGCTTTGTTTTATATATTTAAATGTATTTAAAATATTCTATTTGAGAGCTTGTTTGGAGGTTTAGCAAGATAGCACGTCTCCTTTTTACTTTTATACCATGGACCAAAGACTGGTTTCCCCAATTTGGTGAAGGTTGTTCTCGTTGTAGCAGCTGCTGCTTCAGAAACCACATGGAACAAGGAGAGAGAAAGGGAACACCTGCCTAGCCAGGAAGCTCAAGGGAATCAACCCTGGCTATCAATAGAGTGGCAGGTGTTGCAGTCTGCAAATAAAAAAAGAGCAATAAAGTATCTCCTAGTGACATGTTGTTGGCTCCGTAAATCAAGGTATTTCCTATTTCATGCTAGGAGAGCCTCTTCCAGAAGATGTTAAATAACGCAGAAACCCACAATGGAACAATGTACAGAGAGTGTGAGACGTTAGCGGTCTCACTCCTAAACAGGATGTCTTTATCAAACCCCTCTCCTCAAGGCTCATGGATCTATTCAGAAGAGGAGGTGGAAGGATTGTAAAACCAGAGGTGGTGGGTGGATCCAAGGGACTAGTGTCTTCCTGGCACAACAGGGTTAGTACGCATATGAAATCACAAAAACTGTGGCAGTACGAACGATACCTGCACAGTTCAAACCAGACAAAAATCCCAGCACACAGGACAGGAAGTGAACCTAATGTCCTGCCCTTATTAGTTGAGAGGGGACCAATCAGTTTTCTCCAATGGAATCTCTCTACACTCTAGCGTAGGGTACGTGCCAAGGTGTAGTAAGTCAAAATAAACTGGACTCCATGGTATCTTGTGCTTTTTAAAAATCTGTTTTGTTTGTTTGTTTTAAGAGATGGGGGGCATAAATTTGGGTAGGTAGAGAGGCAGGAAGGAACTTAGAGAGAGGAAAGTATATGATAAAATTATATTGCACAAAAAGTTTTAAATAAAAGTATAAAATAAGATATTAAGAGAAAATTATTTATTATTAGTGTATGTGTGTGGGGGCATTCGGGGACAACTTTTGGAAATCTGTTCTCCTATCTACCACTGTGAGTTCTGTGGACCAAGTCATGTTACTAGTCTTGCAAAGCAAATGATTTTAGCTGCTGAGCTATCTTGCTTGCCCAAGTCCACAATTTCTGCCATGCTCCAACTGGTCCTACGTTGCTTTTCTTTATTTATTCCACATATTCACTCGACTTTGGGTGACAATTCATCCTCCCTTTGTGTCTTACTGACCCTGAGGCAAGTTTTAAAACTGAAGGTTGCTCCATAATTTAATCTAGAGTGAAGTGAAAACTGTGGCTTATCCTCTCTTCGTTTATTTTATTTGTATATGTAAATTATACTTTACTTCAAAAATTGTATAAAAATCATATATAGTTTTAAAACTACTTTAAAGTAGTTGTTCATAAAATTGCCACTAAAGAAACAAAAATAGAACTCTAATCTCCCTTAAATCAGCATGGAAAAAATTTTCTTTAAAACGTGTAATTATAGAAAAGCTTTCATATGAGTTTAGAATTTTTTGTGCCTGATATAAAAAAACTTTTGAAAGTTTTGCATGTGCACTTAAAAAAGGAATGGAATTACTGAGTCCTAGGCATGTTTCTTAAATCTTATTAATCTTATTATTGAGCCCCTGACGCCTGCTGTGTTTCCTATGAGCACCTGCCCATGCTCTCCTGCCTCTGAGTAGTTCCTGCTGGCTTTAATCTAAATTCTGCAGTGTTTCAGCAAGTGTGGAAAGACTTAAAGTTTTGAACAAAATTACTTGGTCAATGTATTATTGAAGACTCTTATAAGGTAGTTTGTCAAGTACTTGCTGAATATTCACCAGAGCCAGTTTCAGAAGTATGTGATGTAGAATAATCTCTGCTCCATGCCTCATAGAACTTGGACAATGTATTGTTGATTGAACTTGCATTGGACAATGTCCTCAGATCTTAATCAGTCTATTTTCTCAATGTCAAGTGAACATGGCCCCTGAATACATGCAGACTTGGAGCGGGCAAGGCAATGACGATGTGTTCACCTCAGCACAAATTTACCTCTGCTCCATCTTTGGATTGTTATACTGTCATATCTTCAATCCTACTGGTGATTCACAAAAGTGCTAAAAAGTAACTTCAGGGCTTCCTCTTTATTTTGTATGTGGGCATTTGTGTGAACACATACTTTCCGGAGCATGTATGTGGAGGTCAGGGGCAAGGTGCCAGAGGTTTGAATTCATGGAATTGCATTGCTTAGGAAACTGGATATGCTGGCAAGGCCTCTGGGAGGCTTAGTACATGGATTTGGTCTTCCTTTTTTCCTTTGGTTGTTTAGGAACCCTTGTACTGCTATCCAGGGATTTTGTGTCTTGTGTTCTTATGGATGTCCTCCTCACCCTTTTTGTAATTCTAAGTCATAATGTAGCACATGGAAATTATATAATATAATCATCCTCAGGTATTTAATTTTCCCACTCTAAAGGCCTTTTTTAGGAATTGATCCAAGGTTTTTTCCTGTTGGTTGAGTGAACTGATAGGTGAACTGGCAAGTTTTTTCTTTGGCAGTGTTCAATGGTAGAGAGCTTTTGTTTAGGCTATGGTGCTGCTTCCAAGGTTACAATCCTTTTTGTACAGATGATACATTTTCTCATTTTCATTATTATTATTATTATTATTGCTGGAAGGCATAGGCCTTCCTCCTAGTTAACCTCTTATTTTGGAGCAAGCAAATGATGAGACATAGTGACATTTGGACCTGTAAGCTACTGAACAGCCGTAAGATTATATTTGCCTGGAAGCCATTACCTGAAAATTTCCATAATCTTCTACACATGCCTTTCCATTCACTTTATCTCTAGATGGAAAAAGGATTAGTGATATTTTAAAATATTTTCTTAATTACCTTTGCTCTACCACTATATTACTTCTCTGAAAGAAGATTTGAAAGATTGATATTAAATCTGGAATATTTTATAATTGTTTTCCCTGATAACTATCTTTTTTTCTGATAACTATCTTACAAATAATATAGTAAATGTTGTCTATTTGCTTTTCTTTTAAAGGTTTCTTTATTATTTTATATGAATAAATGTTTGCTTGTACTTATGTGCACCACATGTATGCAGTATCCACAGAGGCCAGAAGAGGGCACAAGATCTTCTGGAACTAGAGTTATAGAGGCGGTATAAGCCATCATGTTCATACTGGGGACGAAGCCTTGGTCCTCTACAAGAACAGCATGTACTCTTAACCTCTGATCCATTTCTTTACCCCATCTTTCATTTTTTAATGACTACCTTGTAATTGCAATTGAAACTTTACTCTTCCATCAATAAATTGGGATACAGTTACCAGTTTAGCCTTACTTGGTTATATGAAAACATTGGTCTGCTGAGTAAGCTTTAAAACAGTGCTTTGTCTGTGTCTCAGGGAGCCACTGAGGTCTCTCTTGGCCTGCTCCCTTGGCAAAGCAAAGGATAAGGAGCCTACAGTCCACGACCCCAGAGAAGCTAAGTAACAAGGAGAACCTTAAGAGAAACATATATAGATTCCCCTAGAAAGGGGAAATAGACAAGATCACCAGAGAAAATTAGAAGCATGGATTGTGGGAAGAATCCGGGTGGGGGTAGAAGAGGAGAATGAGGGGAGAAAGGGAGGCAGAGGAGAACTTGAGTGAAAGGAATAGTCAAGATGGGGGAAGAACAGAGATGGAGAGCAAGGAAAGAGATATCTTGATTGAGGGAGCCATTATGGGGCTAGCAGAAACCTGGCACTAGAGATTTTCACAGGAATCTACAAGGATGACAACAAGCAATAGTGGATAGGGTGCCCCAAACTGGGCTCGCTCTGTAGTCAGATTATGACTATCTTAAATGTCAACATGGAACCTTCATCCAGCAACTGATGGAAACAAAGGCAGAGACCCACAGCAGAGTGCTGGGCTGAGCTCCCAACGTCCAGTTGAAGAGTGGGAGGAGTGAGAGTATGAGTAAAGAGGTCAAGACCATGGTGGGGACACCCACTGAAGCAGCTTACCTAAGCTAATGGGAGTTCACCAACTCTGGCCATACAGGGAGGGAACCAGCATAGGACCAAACTAGGTCCTCAGAAGGTAGGTGACAGTTGTATGGCTGGGGCAGACTGTGGGGCCACTGATTTATCAGTGGGACCAGGATTTATCCCTAGTGCTTATACTGGCTTTTTGGAACCCATTCTCTCTGGTGGAATACCTTGTTCTCAGCCTAGGTATCATCGGGAGGGCCTTGGTCTTTCCTCAAAGCAATATACCTTACCCTCAATGAGGAGAGGATGAGAGATGGAATGGTGGGGAAGGTGGAGGGAACAGGAGGAGGGGAGGGAGTGGAAACTGGGATTGCTATGTAAAATTAAAAAAGATAGTTTTTTTAATAAAAGAAAAATTATTGCTGTGTATTATTGAGCTTAAAAACCTGATAATTCTCACTCATCGATGTTTTAGGAGACATGTGGTGGGCAAATGTCTAAAAAGTCTGTCAATATCACTCCTTATATGTTTGTTTTTCCTGATTTGATGGGGTAAGAATCTTGTGACTTAGTTATAAAACAAAAACATGGAGATGTGGTTGAAATTACTATCAGTTGATCCCAACTGTTTAAGATATGGAGGGTATCTAAGTATTTCAATATCAATTAGATGAGCTTTTTAATTTATTTTTATTATAGTCTTTTCAATTCTCATTGTGTAATTCATTGCACATGGTATTATGTTATGTAAGATTTTCATGTAAGCATACATTGTTTGTTGAGCATATCCCCTCTGCATTTTACCTTATCCTTCATTTCTTGATGCTATAGAAATCAATATGGATTTTCTTTAAAAAATCTAAAAATAGGTAAACCCTTTAATGTAGTGGTGTTTTGCTTGTAATCTAACAAATAAAGCTTGTATGAAGATCAGAGTGTACAGCTAAGCTACTAGTTAGCTATAGGGGCCAGACAGTGGTGGCACTTTCTGTAATCCTAGCACTCAGGAGACAGAGGAAGAATGATTTCTGTGAGTTCAAAAGTACCCTGGGCTACATGAGATTTAATCTGTCTGAAAGAGAAACAGAGCTCACACAAAGGTGATTTCAGCATTTGGAATCAGGTAGGTGGAGACAGGAGGGATATGGCTAGGAAGAGAGAGGAATATAAGGTGGGAGGAGACAAAATCTCACATGCAGTCTGAGGATTCATAGAGATGGATACAGTCTTAGGATTCAGTATGAGAGTCAGCCTCAGGTTTAGTAGAGAGGATTTGTAGAGATAGGATTGCCCCTTTGGTCTGAGCATTGGTAGAGGTAAGAACTCTAGTGGCTGAACACTTTGCTTCCCTGATATTCAGCATTAACCCCAATATATGACTCTGGGATTTTATTATTAAGACTAATTAGAATTCATGATACATTTTAAAATCAGAGTTTTGGTGTCTCATGGCAAGAGAGGACTTCTGACAGCTTCAAGTCATGAAAAAGATTTGAGTTACTATTGGTTGGAAGACAGAGTTGCTATATGAAAAGGCATGTCTGCAACTGAATGGCACTCGACTCCCAGCCTGCAGGATGAAAGGAACTTTCTGACCTAAGTGCCCAAGAATTTGAGTGCTACCAAACATCCCGAGAAACACTCAGATTCCAGATAAGAATATGGTCTGTCACAACTTTTGAGTGTTGCCTTGATTAATCTTCAAGAGATAGCCAGTCAAGGTCTCCTGAAATTTTAGCCAATAGAATGTAAACTGATACGAGTCTCACTTCCCTTGCCGTAACCTGTGGTGGAATAAGGAATGATGAGGGCAGGGTATATTCAAGACATCTGCCGGCAAACTTGTAAGGCACCCTCAGACTTGTGAAGACCTATACAGGAGACTGTGCCACATATTTAAGGACTGACTCTCTTTCCCATGGTGAACACATTTGCTTCCATTGTCTTGCAAACTCTCATATTCTATTGTATTTAGAAAGTCCCTCCCACCGAATGGTTCTGGTCCTGGCATCCTCACCCTGACCAAGCCATTTCAACTTTCATCAACACTCAGATCAGATCTTATCTGTGGCTCCCCAGGAACCTACTCTATTTATTCTTCTTCTTTCCCCTCCCTTCTGTCCTTTTCTTCTTCCTCCTTCTTACCTCTCCTGTTCTTTCCTCACCTCTACTATCTCCCTTCATCTTGCCCCCTTCCTATAACTTTGATAAATATGGGAATATTTGGTAGTATATTGTCGCATATGAATAAGTTTTATTTCTTTTAGAAATAATCAGGAGTACTTACAAAATAATGACAACAGGTTTTTAACAAAACTGTAATGAAACCTAGAAAATAGTGCATCCACAAAGCTATAACATTTTGAATCTTTCCAGTTTTTCAAGCTGGTTTTTAGATGATCCCCATGATACCCTTCAATATCTTCCCCTAAGTATGCATCAATTGATTCCATAGTTTAAAAACAGGACACAAATGGTATACTCTGTAAAGTATTTCTAGTTGGAATAGAATTTGTAATTAAGAGACGAGTGGGGAAACACTGACAGGCCATATCCTTTACTTCCTGTCTCCCAGGAGAGTGCGGTTATTACACAGGCAGTTCAACTTTATGAAGATCACAAACATAGACAAGGAAAAGTGAGGTTTTGAGGAGAAAATATCTCTATTTGCTTCCAAAAAATTGTCACCAAAGCCAGCTGGACTGGGACTGAACGAGCCTGTGATCAAACCGGACTCTCGGAATGTGGCTGACAATGGGGTCTGACTGAGAAGCCAATGATAATGGCACCAGGACTGCATGGACTGGCTTTTTGGGATCCTAGTCTATTTGGATGCTCACCCTGACTACTCTTAGGACTGGAGGGGGAGGGGGGAAGGGTGAATGGGGGATTGGAAGGAGGGGAGGAAGTGGAAATTTTGAATATTATTATTTATAAGGCAATTAAAAAATGGTCTTGCCAGGTTTTGAGAATTAGTTCATAAAGGAAAAAGGAATATGCATAGCAAATAAACAGGTATTAGGGTGATAAGATGGTTACTCCCAGAATGTTTTGAAATGCTTGCTTAAAAAATATACAATGTTATTGCAGGTATCCTTAGTTTCTGAGAATCAATTCCATCTTGTCCTGTGACAAATATGAAAGTGTGGTTGTGGTTCATTTGAAATAACGTAGCTATTTGCGGAGATGAAAGCCGTTTGTTTTCTGTGATTATCACCTTGTAGGAGACCGAGAGTATTACAGATGGTCTGAGGTAGCTTTGAAAGTGTTTCACAGAAATGAATAATATGATTTCTCTTCAATATGTTCCATACTATCCCATTATCAATTTGTAACAAAAACTCACAAAAACAGACTGTTCACAAAATAATGCTGAGACATTAATTCATATATGTGAAACATATTTATTCAGAACAAAGATACAATTTTAGGTAGTATCAGAGGTAAGCCAAATTGAAAAAAATAACTGAAAATGTTTTTATATTAAAGCCATTGGTAATTGAAATTGAAGACAGAAATTGACTAAGGTGTCGTACTCTACATGCAGGACTGTTGGAGTTGTGCAAAGCAGACCTCCTTGAAATCCACAGCAATTTACTGTCGTATGTACAAACATGCTTTTTAGTATTCTTTGCAATGTTTTTCTTTTTTTAAATCACAAAGCAGTCTCTCTTAAAGCAGAAAAATCTTAAAAGAAAAAAAACCTCAGAGTATCTTTAACTAAATAAAAATGCAGATGAAGCAATTTGAGACGTAAAAATTAGGCTAGCGAGATGGTTCGTGAGTTAAAAAAAATAACAGCAATTATCTTGAAAGCCTGAGGACCCGGGTTCTGTTTCTGGAATCAATAGTGGAAGGGGAGGGCTGACTCTGGAATGTTGTCCTCTGGCCTTACATGTACACCATGTGTGTGCTTGTTCCCCCTCCCCATGTGCACACATGTGCGTGCATGCAAACACACACACACATCATAGCCACAATAATAATATATAAATACAATTAATTAGTATTAAAAGAATGTATAAATTAAGTTACCTATTAATGTAACTTCCAGCTTTTTTTAAACACTTATTCATTCTGTGACAGCACCTGGGGAGTTTTCCCTCAGGAACTTTTAGATGAGTTATGATTGAATATGTATGCTTATTTTCACCTTAGAATAAAAATTCTGAGAATAAAAGTAAATTTAGTATTTTTGGGGAACAAATCTACCAAGTGACTTTCAACTAAAGCAGTTGACAATTTGATTCTGTATATTTAATTTACACACAATAAATTAAGAATGAACAGTGTCACAATGACCATTATTAAATGTTCAAGCTTTAAATGAACCAAAAGACAGAATTATGGCATCAAAAATAAATATTCTCATTAACTCTAGACATTACCGAAATTATGGAAATTTAATCTTTGGCATCTTTCTGATTATATTTATATCTTATTCTTGATGGCTTCTTTAATAAACCGTGCTGATCAATTTTGAGTTATTTCATCTGCTCAATATTCAGGCATTAATTCTTCTTGTTTTCATCTATGGGTATTTTGCAATACTTATTTTGAAAGGAAAAAATTTTTACCTTTATGTTCATGTGAGAGAGAGGCACACATCGTTGTTTTTAAGTTGACCAGATGTTGGGTCTGAATGTTGCTTTCTTCACTGTCCTGTGGCTTTGATGAAACACCACAGCCAGGGGACAAGCTGCAGATGTATCAGCAACAGGCAGCTGACTTGCATCTTGATGCTCAAGCATGAAGCTTTCGTTCTAAGATTTTAGAGCATTTCTATTTTCTTCATTGTGAATTTTTCTTTTTCTTAAGATTAACAAATATTGGCATGTGATATTTTTATAATCAAGAAGACATGCTGTCTTGAAACATACTTACTGGGAAAGATAGAACTTAATGGGTTTCAAATATGCAGATTTTGAGATTGTAGTAAGGGAACACATGAAGCATGGTATGTAGTTTATTAATTAAAATAGTCTGTTTGGTTTGTGAATTATTCTTGAATCAACTTTAAAGATACACTTTGCACATTTACACAGGTCTTTCCTTCCTTCCTTCCTTCCTTCCTTCCTTCCTTCCTTCCTTCCTTC
>LOJH01014415.1:11121-25203 GCA_001685095.1 Ellobius talpinus | reverse complement strand
GAGCCGCAATAGGACAGCTCTGGAGGGGTAGAGCCGCAATAGGACAGCTCTGGAGGCTGGAGCTGCAATGGGACAGCTCAGTCCTGGAGGGAAAGGTGTCCTGACTATCTGGAAGCCAGGCTACCTGAGGCTGGGGTGTGGTGGGGGATGGTCTCCCCGCAGGATATAGGAATCCTGCTCCTCTCCTTGGACAGCTGCTACAGCTGAGCTCTGCTCTGTTCCCTTACAGGAGCGTCCTAGCCAAGCTATCTGCTTCTTCTCTGGCCCAAGATGTTTCTTCTGCTAACACTCTGCTAAGGGAAGCTCCCTGAGAAATGTAGCAATCTCCCAGGCTCCAGCAAAAAAAGTTGTTAGTTCTCTGCTGGCCTTGCTCAGCCCCCTTAAGGAGCATCCTAGCAAGGTTCTTCTGTTCTGCTCCACCTTGCTGAGGCCCCCAGGGAGCATCTCAGCAAGGTTTTTCAGCTCAGGCCCCTAAGGGACGACCCAGCCAGGTTCTTCTGCTCTGCAAGTGAAGGTCATCACCTAAACTCTCTTGAGAAAGAGATTTATTTGGGAAGGAATCTAAGAGAGTGGCTGCCTCTGCTGCTTAAGGGCAGCTCTTAACTGAAGCGTGGAGATGCTTATATAGGGCTTCTTAGGGGCGGAGTTTTCCCAGGGAGACAGGGCATTGGTTAATTTCTCCCTGCTCAGGGATTGGTCAGTTTAGCTGGTCAGGGGCAGAAATGGATCTGACTTCATGACCAAACTGTGTTTCTTTCACTGGTTCTTTTTGGCATTTTAACTCTAATCTTAGGACCAGGGCATATTTCTTTCACTGGCTCTAATTCTAGGGACAAAGTGTGTTTCTTTGACACTAGTTTCAGAGCCAGGGCACATGTCTTTAGTTCAGGGATAAAGATGTTTCTTTCCTGGCTCAGGCCTCAAATACAAGATGTATTTCTTTCTCTGACTCTGGGTTCAGAGACAGGATGCTCAGTGATTGGTCGGTTTCCTGCTCCAGTTGTCCCTTTTACCCTACATAGAACAAACAGTGAGAGAAGTGGGGAGGGGAGTGGGGAATGGGAGTGGGGGCGGGAGCACTGCATCCAGAAACTATGGGCTTTTGGAGCCTTGTTTGTTTTTACATTAGATGTTAGCACCAATTTAAAAGGATTTTTGTAAAAGGCAGCCCAAGGACATTTGGAGATCAGGCTTTGAATCACAAGAGCCCATTTAGAAGTTTATGCCAAATCTTGGGACTCAAGTCTGTCACAATACATCCACCAGAACAGGGCTCTTGAGTCAAAAACAGGGGGTGGGGGATGATGGGAAATGAGTGGCAGATGTCTCTATCCACTCAGTCCCACCTCAGCGAGAAGTGTCTTACCACTTGCATTGGGCACCTGGCATGGCCCCCGTGTCTCCAATAGGACAGCCCAAAAATCAACAAGGATAAATAAGCGTAAATGGGCCCCTGGGCCCTAGCGGCATGTAGTCAAAAAGGGGAACTCACCAAGACAAAGCCAATCTTAGCTTGGTGAAGAGCACGGATGAGAAGGGTGTTTTCCAACACATGGCTCTGGGCCCATGGAACCTCCAAATGTTAAGTATTTTCTTACCAACAAATATCTCCACCGACGCAAACAATCCCAATCAGAACAAATCAGACTGAATTAGAAGATGCCCATGTTTAATGGATGACAATACTCCTGGGTGGCCTCAGGAAAACATGGACAGGGGAAGAGAGAGAAGGGGAGATCATGTGAAACCAGGAGACCACGTGTTCATTCTCTGGGAGGGGGGAGTTTAAATAGCCTGTGAAAGTGGTCTTGACCTTCCCTGGGGAGGGTTTACCACTTGATAGGCTTTCTCGCCAGCTAAATATCCAGACTTTTTGTCTAAAGGGGTGCCAGGGAGCTGAGGTGATGCTTTTGACCAAACAGTAGGTATAGACTATCTTGCTCTAAGGAATTGGTTAGGGTGACCAGTGGTCTCCAAACAGTACAGGCTATTGCCATTGTTCTTTGTTTCCCCCTAGAACTAGATGAGAGGATCCTATTGTAGAAGACACCATACACGCTGGTTGCAAAACAGCAAAATTAAGCTAGAACTGATGCCCACACATATAATAGTGGTATGACAGTTCTAGGGGTAACCAACTACTTTCCAATCTCTGGGTTCAAGGCCTGCTTCACAGGAGGAATTCACACCTGGTACTGTAAAAGCCCATGGCTTGGAAGATCATAACTCTTGGGGAAAGAGAGAATATTGCAGAAAGGGGGCAGAAAGAATGTAAACTGTAGGCAGAGTTTTTGTGTGCCCCAGCAGTCACTCCCAAATAAACATACAGAGACTTAATATTAATTATAGATGCTCAGCTGATAGATTAGGCTTGTCTCCAGCCAGCTCCTACAACTTAACCCATGTCTATTAACTTATGTGCTGCTCCAAGACTATTTTAACTCATGTATGTACTTCCTATCCTGCTCACTCTGTGTCTCGCTCACAACTCCTCAGACTTCCAGCATTCTCTCTGCTCTGAAATTGCTGCCTAGCTATTGGCCAATCAACTTTTTATTAACAATAAGAGCAACATATTTTCAGAGTACAGAAGGATTATTCCACAGCCAGAGGAAGTCTTCTGCAGGTGACATGGTATTGTCCTCATAACCTCATAGCAGCTGTGATCACCTGCACAAGGCCAAGCCTGTCAATATTCCAACAGGGGTAGATGATGATCTCAGAAGACCCCACTATTATTGAACTTATGGGCAATTAATGGCTGCTGGGAAGGAGTAATTTTTTTGGGGGGGCGTTGAGACAGGGTTTCTCTGTAGCTTTGGCACCTGTCCTGGAACTAGCTCTTGTAGACCAGGCTGGCCTTGAACTCACAGAGATCCACCTGCCTCAGTCTCTTGCCTTCAATCTAGGCACCTGGGAGGCAGAGGCAGGTGGATCTCTGTAAATTCAAGGCCAGTCTGGTCTACAAAGTGAGTTCCAGACACAGAGCTGTTACACAGAGATATACTCTGTCTTAAAAAACAAAATTTTAGTTTATTTTTATGTTATGGTGTTTTGCTTGCATGTATGTATGTACACCATGTTTATGCCTGGTGCTCACATAGGCCAGAAGACATCGGAACCACTAGAACTGGAGCGAGCCATCATGTGGGTGCTAGGAATTGAACCTGGGTTCTCTTGAGGAATAGTCAGTACTCTTAATTGCTGAGCCATCTCTCCAGACCCAATAACAAATTTTTAAAAAGAGAAATGTCATAATGAAACCCATTATTTTGTACAATTAGCATATGCTAAAATGGTATGTGAAAGTATAGAGTTGTAAGCAAAGATAAATTGTTTTGAGACTGAATTAGGATTTATTCATAAGATCTATACTCAGTAATTACAAAGTAAAAATCTTTAGACCTACAAAACAAAAACAGAAAGGAGGGTTGTGGTTTCTGCTGGGGGATGGAGGACTTGTTTAGCACTACAAAGTCTGGGCTCAATCTCTACTGTGTGTGGGAGGGACAGAGAGGGCAGGTGAGAAAAGCCAGGAAGGATTCAAAGTACATCCATGCAGAAAACCATCAAACCATAAAGGAAGGAAATAACCAAAATGACAGCAGTAAGGTTTCTTTTATTAATATTTATTTTTGTTGTGTGTTCACAGAGGGTGTGCACAGGCCATGGTGTGCACATGCAGGTCAGAGGGCAACTTCAGATTTGGTCCTTCTCTTCCAATGTGCTTGAGGCAGAGTCTCTCTGTTTGCTTCCAGAGGCCTCTCCGGTTTCCCCCTCCCGTCTTGTCCTAAGAATGCTGAGATTACCGACATATGCCACCACATTCCACCTTCACATGGGTTCTGTGGGTCAGAACTCAGGTTGTCAGATTTGTGCTTAACTGGCTGAGCCATCTTGCCAGTAACTTCCTACCTATCAATAATAAACCTTGCATGTAAATGGAGTCAATTCACCAAAAACACAGGATGACTATATTAAAACAACAAATAAAAACCCAACTATATGCTACCAGGAAGAGAGTCACACACAGACTACAACCAAAGACTAGAAAAAGATACTCCACACAAATGGAAACCCAGAGAGCAGGAGTAGCCATAGTTATAGCAGACAATCAAGAAAGGTTCAGTGAGAGACCCTGTCTCAAGGGGATAATGCAGGACACTGGACATCCTCCTCTGACCTTCATGCACATGGGCATACATACTCACACACACACACACACACACACACACACACACACACCAAGGCTAAAACAGAAACACAGCAAAATTTATGAGCTACAGCAAAAGCAGTTCTAGGAGCACTAAAGACATTGACAGATGTCAAATAAATAAACATCGCTCCTCAAGGAACTAGAAAAAGAATGAAGCCCAAAGACAGAAAAAAGAAATAATAAAGATGAGGTAGAAGTTAGAAAAATATAAATGAAGAGTTGCTTTCTGTGTGTGAGTGTGTATGGACATGAATGGCCATGACACATTTGTGGAGGTCAGAGGACAGCACTTCATGGAGTCTGTTCTCTCCTTCACCTTTACATGGGTTCTGGGGCTTGAACTCAGGTCTCCAGGCTTGTATGGTAAGCACCTTTACCCACTGCACTATCTTCTGGATTCAGGAGGTGCTTTTTCAAAGCTGAACACAGTGACACATGCCTCTAATCCCAGCATTCTCGATGCTGAAATGGGATGACCGTGAGTTCAGGGCCAGCTTGTGCTATATGTAGACACCCTATCACCAACAAGTTAGATTACTTATAAGAAATGCATACCCTCCTACAAATACTGAATCATGAAGAAAGAGAAAAATCCAAAGCTGAGGGTGTAGTTCAGTAGCAGAGGTGACAGCAAGGGAGAGGGAGAAGAAGAGGGAAAATTCAAACAGACCAGTAATGAATAAGGGAACTGAGTCAGCAATAAGTTCCTTTATAGCTCTGGAATACAGTACAGTGCAGTAGAGAGAGTGGTTGCTGAGCATGTATAATGTACTGAATTAAATCTATAGTCACACACACACACACACACACACATACCACACTCCTATCAAGAAAAGTTCAAGACTTAATGGCTTCACTGCTGAAGTGTCCAAGATAACTCACTCTTAAAAAAAAAAAACAAAGTACAGCCAACTCTTTTGACAAGGTTAGTATCAATGATAACAAATCTGAACAAGGGCATTAAAGAGGATGGCAGCCAATTTAAAACAAACAAACAGAACAGGGTCTCATTCTTCACTTGCTGGCTTCGAACTCAGAGATCAACTTCAAGTCAACTGTTTAAGCATAAATAGACATAAGTTCTCTTGCTGCTTTAGGAAAAGCATTTCTTCAGAAGCACGCACAAGCAGGTGTGTTTATCACGCTACAGGACATTAGTTAAGAAAACGCCTCTATGCCGTCCAGTTTCCAGGAGAAGCTGTTAGATTTGCCCAGGGAACTTCTTGGCCTGTAAAACCCCAATGCAAACAAGACCAATCTTCTCCTACAAACCTGAAACTTCTGACAAGTAAGACACAAGAGCTGGTACCCACAAACATGAAGCCTTAAGATTTCCAAATCTTTTCCTTCCCCCTTGCTGCTATTGATAGAGTATTAGGCTCATACTTAATTTTCTCTCAGAGTACGACTCCCCAGCTCCTCCCATTCCCCTCTTCAAGAATGTTACAAGAGTTAGCGGGTGGTTAGCAAGACCCTCTCAGAAACAAACAGCCATTCCAGAGAAATAATTGCTCGCATTCCAAGGGCTGCCAACATGAGCTGCTTCCCAGTAGTTCAGTAACCTTAATGAAGCAAGAGCAACACCCCCTGCAATACAGATTCTAGTTAGAAGAAAGGATCTACAGATTGTGGAAAAGTCCAAGTTAAAAGGCAAACACCACAGGCTCCACAGAGCAGGGAGCAGGCAAAGATTTCTAAACACAGCTCAATTGTAAGAACACCTATTTCTCACTAGATCATCACTTGCTGTCAAAAATAGAACCTTCCACGTCTTATCCATTCAGAATAAGCCCAGCAGGCACATCTTTGCTTACACAGGGCAAGCAGGTCAGAAGGGCCACACAGGGAAATGGAAAAAGCAGCCAGCAGGTTTTCTTAGGGATTAGACTGCTTCAGCTTTTATCCTCCTTCCCAGCTATTCTGATGCCAAGAAAGCTGCCTGGAGGTCTGCAGCCTGCTCTCAAAGAGCTGGTCTTTCACCAGCAGTCCCACAGTCACAACTCCCTCTACTGCCCACTATTTTCTTTACTAGAGCTGGCTTAATGAATTTCAAACTCATGCGTGTTCACAGTGCAGTACTGAAAAAATAACCAAACAGGCACAGGTTTAGAAAGGAGCACTGTAGCTGAAAGCAGTTCCTGGGGGCTGATTCCCTCTATTTTGGACAGGGCTGTTTTGTTCAGTTTAATGAAGTCTCCATCTCAACAGATTTGAGACTTCAGGCTTGTTGGAGGATGCCTTTACCCACTGAGCCATCTTGCCAGCCCAGGAACTAACTTTTTGATTGATTTTCACCCGTCTTTAATAACACCTTCAGCAGAATTTAAAAGGGGCTCTAGGGCTGGGACTGGAAGTGCAGCTCAGTGGTAGAATGCTTGCAGATCATGCACAAAGTCACGGGTCTCATCCCCAGCACCACAAAACAGAAACACAGTATGGGCCTTACTCATCTTGCAGTACCCACTTAAAACATAGCCCTAAAACTGTTAGGCTGGGTGAGGTGGCACATGCTCATAATCCCAGCACATAGGAGGCTGAGGCAGGAGGACTGGGGTTAAGGTCACCTGGGCCACACAAGAACCAACCTAAAATAAATATGAAGAATCCCTGCTTGCTCATCTCTGCCTAGAAAACCTGCAGGCACCACAATTCTGCCACCCAGAAAACTTCCAAGTGTGAGGGCTAGAAGCTACTTGTGTGAACTTGTGAGGAGAGGATCAGGATAAGGAAAAATAGACTCAGTTGGGCAGTGATGGCGCACGCCTTTAATCCCAACATTCGGGAGGCAGAGGTAAGGGGATCCGTGTGAGTTTGAGGCCAGCCTGGTCTAGAGGGAACAGACCCCAAAGCCACAAAGAGAAACCCTGTCTCAAAAAGAAAATAGAAAAATAGACTCTATAGATATTCTAGACAGAGGAAGAGCTTTGGAATCCACAAAGGAAGTGAAAGAATAATCGTACACTGCAGACAAAAAGAGAAGCAAAGCACAAGCCAAACCCGGGCTAGGGGATGGCTCAGGGTTATTTCCCACATACCTGCCCACATGATGGATGGAAAGAACCAACTCCCTACAAGTTGTCCTCTGATGGAATGAGCATACCCCCCCCAACATTCCATCAATGTAACAGCAAAATAAACAAGGGCAAAAATATATCTACTGGGGTGGGAAAGGCAAACAGCTTATGCTGCACAGCTCTCTAACTGGGGGAGTAGCTGCTATCACAGAGCAAGCGTGGAGATGGGCAGTCCTCATTCAGGACAAGCCCACTGTGCCCAGAGCACAAATTGCAGAATGTGGTGGCCCAGCAGTAATTCCTCTGGCCAGGCACCATCTTGTCCTGATCTGAGACTGCTGAAGCCAAGCCTGTGCCCTGCACAGGGAGGCCAAAGCCAGTCGAGTACCTCTTTTCCCTTGTGCCCCCTTACAGTATATTTTTGTTTGTGCAATGTGCCATAGCATCTATTTGGAAGTCAGAAGACAACTTATAGGCATTGGTTCTCTTCTTCTGTGTGTCCTAGAGATTGAACTCAGGGCGTGCGGCTGGTAACCCATCCCCAGCCCCCACTACCTCCAACACCATCTCTATTGTCTTACACACACACACCCCTTGTTGTTCTTTAGGCTTTTGTCTAATTCTGCTTTCTTATTGGGAGTATTTTTTCTTAGTTACCTTCCCTAGCTTTTCCTTCCCATGATCCTCTATTTTGACTGCCTTATTTTTCTCTTTTTTAAAAAAAGTTTTATTTTCTGATTCCTCTTCTCAGATTCATCTAATTTTGCTCAGCTTTTCCATTGGGTAATATAATGCTTTGTCTTATTCTCATCTCGTGCTCTTTTCCCTTCCCCTCCTAACACTTCTTCCATTGCATTTAAAAACATTTACTTGCTTTGGTTCAATTTCTCCCCTTCCCTGCCTGCTTCCTTGACTTTATTCATTCCCTATTTCCACACTTCCTTAAGCAGTTTTTAACTTCATAGCCCATCCTGCAGTCGCCTTACCATTTTGTTCTCTGGTGATGTAATAAGGAGGTAAATCAACACTGATCTGAATGTATTTTCAATCTTGTATGATTTGATGCTGCTGTAGTTACAGAAATGTTCTCTTCCCACTGAGTGGTACTGAGGGCTGAGCCTCCAGTAAGATCTGCAATGAAACTGGAAGAGATTGCCAAACAAAACCACACAGCAGGCTTAGCTAGACCCAGGCTACCCATCTCAGTGAACTTCAATAGTTCAATAGCTATTCTGAAGCCACTGATATTCAGATAGCTACAATAGCTATTCTGAAGCCATTGATCATGACACTTTTTTTTTTAGTTTTTTGAGACAGTTTCTCTGGGTAACAGCTAGGAACTCGCCATGTAGACCAGGCTGGCCTCAAACTCAAGAGATTCGCTTGCCTCTGTCTCCAAAGGGCTGGGATTAAAAGCGTGTGCTACCAGCCAGCTATCACACTGAATTACATACTTTCATTATCAGTTACACTTTTATGAATTTGACCACCACACACAAAAACCCCCAAACTCCCAGGTTACACTAAACTTCTAGCTTTATATCCACACCTGTTACCGTTTCTTGCTTTCTACATGTCAGACTGTACCCACATGCACATTTGTTTACACACATACATGTATACATTATAGGCTAAGATCCACACATGAGGGAGATCATTTTTTTTCCCTGAGGTTGTGTGGCCTTATTATACATTCTAGGTTTACCGATTAGATTTTGGGACATTTTTCAGAGTGGAAAAGTATTCCATTTTATGTGTGTATGTTCCAGTCATCTGTTGATGGACAACTCGACTGCCCACTTCCCTGCTGCAGTGAGTACAATGGTGCTAACCATGGGTTGCCAATCCCGGTACAGAGTACATGGCCAGCTGTGGAACACGTTCTACTTGAAGGTTTTTGAGAAAAATCCAGACTGATTTCCATAATAGCTGGATTAAGTTGTACCATACCAAAAGTAACAGTTCCTTTCTCTCCACATCCTCTGCAACATTTGTCCTTTTTTTTTAATTTTATTTTTTATGCGCATTGGTGTTTTGCCATGGGTGTTGGGTCTTCTGGAACTGAAGTTACAGACAGTTGTGAGCTGCCATGTGGGTGCTGGGTATTGAACCCAAGTCCTCTGGAAGAGCAGTCAGAGCTCTTAACCACTGAGCCTTCTCTCCAGCCCCAACATTTGTTCTTTACAATAAAGTTTTATTTGAAAGATAGCCAGGCATGGTGGTACAAACCTTTAATTCCAGCACTCGGGAGGCAGAGGCAGGTGGATGTCTGAGTCTGAAGTCAGCATGGTCTACAGAGTGAGTTCTAGGACAGCCAGGGATACACAGAGAAATCGTGCCTCAAAAAACAAACAACAAAAACAAAAAAAAAAAACAAGCAAGCCCTGATTGCTCTTTCAGAGGATCCAGGTTCAATTCCCAGCACCCACATGGCAGCTCACAACTGTAACTCCAGTTCCAGGAGACCTGACACCCTCACAGACATCATACATATAGGCGAAACACCAATGCACATGAAATAAAAATAAATTATAAAAAAATGGTAACAAAGATCTTTACCCCATCATGTAGACTATCACCCATTTGCTAGCTCTTGGGATGAGTGTCCTTTGCCACTGAAATCCTTTTCATCAAGCTCCTATTTCCCTCTAGCAGTTTGAGGATCTCAGGTCTTACATTAGGTCCTGATGTACATGCGCATGTATGCCATGTTGTACATGGGGAGGTGAGGGTGTGGGAAAGAGAAGCTTGCTTTATACACTGCTGGTGTATAGGTTATGGACTTGTACAGCCACTGCTCAAGTTATCATGGTGGTTTCTCAAAACACTAAAGACAGAAATGTCATACGGCTCATATATGCATGCAGGTTGGGCATACATTCCCAAAGGACTGACTCAAAATACTAGAAATTCTTGCACTTCCCTGTTTATTGTTAAACTTTTCACAAGCTAGCCTAATGTCCCTTAACATGAATGACAAGAGCATGGAATACACACCAAATATTATTCATCTGTAAAAATAAGAAGATCTGACATTTACAAGTAAATGGACGAGAAGCTGTTATTCTAAGTGAAATAAGGGGGACTCAGAAAAACAAGAAGGAAGGAGGAAAGCTGAACAGAGGCTGACTCTGTAGGAAAGGAAGGGAACCAGGCAGATGAGTAGCTTACAGAGAGGACTGATCAGAACAAAGTATGATGGATGGAAGAAAATGCTACAATGAAATGCATGACTTCAAATGCTAACTAAAAATGGGGGGGTGAATCCTACTGAGGAAGGAGATCATTTGCTCACATAAAGTCCTGGGTACATGGGCTGGGGATTTAGCTCAGTGGTAGAGCACTTGCCTACCATGAAGCCCTAGGTTCAATCCCCAATATCGTTCCCCAAAATTACAATTATTGACTATAATTTCTTTAGCCAGGTGGTGGTGGTGCATGCCTTTAATCCCAACACTCAGGAGGCAGAAGCAAGTGGATCTCTGTGAGTTTAAGGCCAACCTGGTCAACAGAGTTCCAGGACAGCCAGGGCTACACAGAGAAACCCTGTCTTGAACCCCCAACACCTCCCACCACCCAAAAAAGACCTGGGCATGTAGTTCAGTTGGCAGTGTGCTTGCCTAACAAGAACAGGGACCTGGGTTCAATCCCCAGCACTACATGCAATCAGATATGATAATCCAGGCTAGCAATCACACTTGGGAGGAGGAGGCAGGAGATATGGTGTTCAATGTACACCCATCTACATACTAAATTTGAGGACAGACTGAACTACAAGACCCTATTCCAAAAGAAAACTAATCAGTCAGTCGAGTTGGTGCATGTCTACAGTCCCAGCACTTGTGAACGGAAGCAGGAAGACCATCAATTTGAGGTCGGCCTGGATTACCCAACAAGTCACCACATAAAGAGAGGAGCCGGTGGGTGGTAAAATAGTTCAATGGCTAAGAGCAAATGCTAGCGCTCAATCCTAAGGATCTAAGGATCACACCTGGATCCAAAAACCCAGACAGCAGCTTGCAAAGGCTGGCAACTCCAGTTCCAAGGGATCTGATGCCTTCTTCTGGTTCCATGGCATCAGCACAGTCTCAGAGACAGACACACAGATGTGTGCACACATAGAAGACAGGGAGAGGAGGAGGTTAACAAGATGGCATGTTGTGCAAAGGCACTTGGGTGTCAAGCAAGCCTGACAGCCTGAGCTGGACACCCAGGTCCCATGGCTCGAGGAGACTCTGCTCACCAAAGCTGTCGTCTAACCTGCACACATGGCCATGGCAAGGTACACCTGCACTCACACACACCAAATTAAGCCAGATTACAGGCCTTCAATCCCCAGATCCCACAAGGAGAACTGACTCTTGAGAGTTGTCATTTGAGCTGCGGCATGAGCACGTACATTCTCATCAAAGTAAACAACCACGAAAAAAGAAACTAACAAAAATACCTTGCTGGTGAGCAAAAGTAGTTTTTAGTTTTTTGCATGTGTTTGTACATGTGCCCCCAAGACTGTCAATGATTGTCTTCCTCCATCACTCCCCACCTTACACTTTGGGGAAGCCTATCATTGAACACACAGCTTGTAGATGTTGCTCCCAGGTTCCATTTCCCACCTCCCTGGGCAATGATACTATAGGCAGGTCACCACAGGCACCCAGCTTTCATTAGGTTCTGGGGTTCTAACTCCAGTCCTCATGCTAAATGCTTACCCACTGAGACATTTCCCCAGACCAAACGACCAGCTTTATCACTTAGGAAGGAACCTAGATCTTAAAAGATAAGAATAAACTGGTATGTTTCTTCACCATGCTATAACATTATCTAACAATTTGCCAGGTGTTTTGTGGGGTTTTTTTTCACTAAAATACCAATCTCAAAAAGTTTCTTATCAGCCTGGAGAAATGGCTCAGTGGTTAAGAGCTGACTGTTCTTCAAGAGGTCCTGAGTTCAATTCCCAGCAACCACTTGGTGGCTCACAACCATCCACAATGAGATCTAGTGCCCTCTTCTGGCCTGCAATTAGAACACTGTATACACAATAAACAAAAATCTAAGGAAAAAAAGCTTATCCATCTTTAGTTTATTTTAAATGTACTTTAAAGTTTCTTTGTCTTGGCCTATGTGCAAATATTCCTCCCAGTCTGCTCTTATTAAACAGTCTTGTTTTGCAGCATAGACAAACCTTGACCTTCAGATCCTCCTGCCTCATTCTCTTGCTAGGGTTATAGGCACGGGCCACCAAATTCTCAAAGACTTTAGTGTCTCAGTAAGTGCTAAGCAAAGAGAGCTATGAACATGTTCTCAGCCTTCTGCACTTAGAAATGCTAGTGTTTTAGCACCCAGAAGTCAGTCAGTGGGCTTTTGTTTTTGTAATGCTGGGAATCAACCCAGGGACTCCTGCAAGACAAACGAGCACTTGAGCACTTACGGCCGAACTACACTTCCAACCCCAAGCAATTAGAACTGATGAGTTAGTTTATCACTAGTGAAGAGGCCTGCTTACTTGTAACCCCCAGCCCAAGATTTAGCAGCTTACCTGTACAGCAGAATTCTTGCTCTTTGCCTCAAGAAGGTGTCTGCTGAGAAAAGCAAATGCCCAGGGCAACTGATAACACTTCCTTCAGGAACCTTACAATACCAACAACTAGAAGAACCACTATGCAAAAGGATTTTGCCACAGGAATCAAACAACTAAAACTGTAATAAAAACAATCTCACAGCATTTATTGTCACCTGATAATAACATAAGGGCTACTAAAACATGAATAAATGTTTTGGACTATGCTCAACAGAAGACACCTTTAAAAACACCGCACTTCCTCTTCAACTTCTCAAGCGCCTGACGGTCTCTAGTTGGAAACACTTTGGAGCAGAGTAATATTATCTCCTTTCAGCATGATCCGACCTGGAAAGAATGAAAGCTGTTAATTACCAGAGACATACAGCTAGTCACCTTTCAGCATCAGAATTTTGTTTTAAACAGTATTTTGAGATTTATACCTCTCACAAAAAGGTATGTGACCACTTTCAAGTGTCCATATTTTAAAAGCCTCTCTACCAGGTCTACTGGCACACATGCACCTTTTCTGTAAGAACAGAATTAAAGCAGTACTGTTTTAAAGTTCTTACCATCTAAGTCAACTGAAGTCTTGAAGCAGTATCTCCCAAAACTAAATTCATAAAAGTTTTTAAATGAGGTGTCTGTCAAATTTGGGAAATGTAGTGTATTTCAATCCTATCTCTGAAACTGTCAGTAAGTTATGAAGTCACCTGCTGGGTGAGACACTGAATGCCCGCAATCCCAGCACTGGGAGGCTAAGGTAGGATGCTGGTCTAAGAACAGCGTGGGCTATAGAACAAGAGTACCTCAAAAGCAAACAACAACACTATCATTCCTTAGACTGTTTCCCATCTATTCAGTTTAAGTCCAAAACAATCATTAGGGTTCAGGAAAGAGCTTATCTGAACCCCACCATGGATAAATGATTCAGTGAGCACTAACTACTAACAAAAGACAAAACACCTCAATAACGTATCTCTTAAGATTCCTTCTTGTTACCTGGCTTTTTAAACTCTCTCTTATGTGTCAAGCACTGAGTCAGCTACTGAGCTTACTGCAGTCAGACAGGACATGACTCATGCACTTTACACAGAGGCAGTGGTAAAACAGTAAATGTATCACTACAAACCCAATACACCACACCCCATCTCCTCCCATTCCAAGGAAAACCAAAATAAATTTTGGGTTTTTTGTTTAGGTTTCGGGTTTTGTTTTTTTTTTTTTTGGTTTTTGGTTTTGTCGAGACAAGGTTTCTCTGTAGCTTTGGGGCCTGTCCTGGAACTAGCTCTTGT